>CAAKHB010002593.1:137182-156367 GCA_901007665.1 Aeoliscus strigatus
TGCAACCCGTGAAGGATTGTACATATCTGTGAATTACAAAGAATAAACCGTCCACAGTTTGAAGGGAAAATGTTGAAGTTTGTTTAGATACTATGCAAAACACAATGAGTTGTGTGCTGACTTTTTTAATGAAGGCTAATGATTGTGGAGTTTTCCTCATCAGCTGACTGTTTCATGTAAAGCTCCACATCTAATTCTTTCTTTATTGCTCATGGCAGCGGTGTCTTCACATCCCTGTCAATTCAGCGGTGCTGGTTGCAACTCTACTGCTTTTCTGCTCTGCGTTTCTAACAACTGAAGAATGTCTTGATGTACACTATTGGCGGTCCACTGGAAGGACAGGGTTTTAGTGAAAATACTCAAGTTTGTTCATCCTGACATGGAGGAAAATTGTTGATTTTTCAGTTCTATTTTCCTGTAAACTGACAGAAATCAAACCAAATGTCTTTAAAGGTTCAGTTCTGAAATAATGAAAATTCTGCAGAGATATCTCATTTCAGGATGGCCAGGCCAGGAACTCTGGATTTTCCCTAAACCTGCTTTTTGTAATGGGCCCTGGAAGTTTGACTTGGGTGAGGAGTTTGAAATTGTCAGACTGTAAATAGAGGTTGTAGGAAATGGGTTTGGTGTCAACACTCTTATGAATAATCAGCTGCACAGATGTAAGAAACAGGATGCTGGCTGGAAGAGGCCACACAGGACTTTATCCACTTTTCCTCCCCGGAGTGAGATCATGAATGAGATCAACAAAAGTGTATTGAGAGTCCTGTTTTAAGTTGGAATTCAGACTTTTTTATCAGAATTCTGTCTTTTTTTGTCAAAACTCAAATGCATTTTTACATTTTGATCTCTCTCCAATTTCTTATTTACATGTGATCCTAATCCTCGTCCGTATGAATCATCTGCTGTGGGTGGCAGACATGAGAAAAGAGACAACGTGTAACGGTTGAGGTGGGATGAGCAGTTTTCGTATTTTCACCAGCTACTGTAGAGGCTGACATGAATTAGACACGTTGTGAATAAACTGTAGTACGATAGACGCCAATCGACTGCAGACTGTGACTTTGAGCCAGCTGAGGTTTCTGCAGACGACATGTCGCTGTTTCACAGAGACAAGGTTACATTGCACCACATATTCCAACATCCAGCACTGAAGCATTGACTCCTGTATGTCTGCCGTTTCTCTGAAACTCACCTCCTCAGTGAGAACCAGTCTGCTGACAGCATGGAGCCGGTTCCTGCACCGTCCCACCGTCCCACCTCCCTCTCTCTCTCTCTCTCTCTCTCTCTCTCTCTCTCTCTTTCTTTCCCTCTCTCTTAATTGACTTCCCAGTTTGATAACACATGCCTGTCTGATTGGAGCCGGGCTGTCTCGGTGATGCTCAGAGGAACGCGCCTCTTCAATAGCAGATCAATTAGTCTATTAAGATAACTGGGAACGTAGGTCTTCGCCCAGGCTCCTGTTTGAGGAAAAGATTTAGGCCCATCATTCTTCCAAATAATATTCAGTTACTTTAGTAATACATCACTGACTGATTATTAAAATGTCAAACAGATGCATGTATCATATACGTGAACTATAAAGGAGGTGTTATCTTCCTTTGGTATCTCTAATCGTGTATTAATGCTTTGTGACACAGACAGATGGCACGTCTCTTATCATTTTGTATGTGAGTGATTCATCTTGAGCCATGGCAGGTGGCTGGAATATTCATTTCATTTTGATCATTCCACAGATTACTCCTTGAGATCTTAAATCTGCACCCAGCAAGATTTATATTAAACAAATATCCTGGACTTATCAGCCTAAATCACAAATGGGGAGATGTGTGCTATCGTTGGTGAAAATTCTCATCTGTAGATGATGACTGGATGCTAACTGTTGATGTGAGTTCTCTGCGCCATTGGGGAAGACAGGGAAAAGTGTGTGTCTGTTCTTGAAAGTGTCTTGTTCATTATATCAGCTGCACAGATTTGGTTTCTTACCTCTGCTCATTGAGATAGAACCTGCAGTTGTGTCCTTTCGTAAGCAACTTTTACAGCAGATCGCAGAAAACATCCGAGCTCAGAGGCCAGGGGCCAGCGTGCTGATGGATTATAGGTGTTTTCATCGTGCCGGGTGCTGCTGACAGGCTTTATTGGTGGGGAGGATGAGCTTGTAACCCTTTATATAATTATTGTATTAGGACCAGTGTGCCCTGGCTCGCTGGCACTTGTCCCTGGATCAATGTGGAGATAATTTCAGAAATGAATAGTTGCCATCGATCACTCCTCTTAGTGACGGGTTATCAGCCTCTCAGACAGGTTGTTGTAGTTTATTGTCATTTATGGCCTCTGTCATAGCATCTTTCTGGTTCGGAGCAGTCTGGGTTCATCCAGAGACAACTCAATTTGCAATAGATTTTCCACTTTTCCACTCATTGGTGCACAATAAGCAATCATTTTTAGATCCTTTTCTCCCTTCAGTTGTTCAGTGGACCCACCAGAGTTGGGACGGTGTCAGAAGACTGAGGAGGAACGGATGAAAGGGAGATGGTGCGCATCAGCACTTGAACTCTGGCTGAGGGATTGAGTGTGGTTTGATTCAGACAAACCAATGACCTTTAGGTCCGTGTTTGTGGATTAGGGTCCTTTTTGTTGTTTTGTGGTACTTGTGTGTCCCTAATAAAGAGCCAGCGGTGGGACATTGTCTCCATGTAACAACACCGCTGGAGTTTTTTCATTTCACTGTTTCTGTTCCGAACAGCACTACTACACTTAAAGATGTGACCTCAGCAAGCAGAATAGCACTGCGATTAAACCCGAACCTCTGCTGTGGATGTGCTTATGTGTTTATCCATCCAGTAGCCTCTTTGTTTGAGCAAGGCAAGCCCCCCGGTGTCATGTTTGTACTTTCCCCTCTTGCCTTCTAAACTGTGAATGACAACATGTATCCATCAGAGGGCTGGGGCTCCATTTCAATAGGAGCTCAGGGGGACTCATTCAGAGAAATGTAATTTACTCACTATTGGTCAGTTTGACCTCCGACCTCAATCACTTGACACAGTCGCTATGGAAACCATTGAAAAAAAGAAGAACATGAGTTAGATAACATCGTTTCTGCCGCTCGTCCTTGGGTGGCAGAAAATACACCGGGACAAACTGGATTTACACGCCGTCCAAGCTGTGAGGGGTTGTAAGACTGACTGGTCCTGATCGCGACATAATTATATCCACACCGCTATTTGTCATAACTGTCAGACATGCTCATTTTTTTCAGCCGTCTGACAGATTAATTACAGCCAATTAGCTCACAAGTGCTCTCCAACTAATTAGTCATACAGTTACACAGTGCTAATAGCTGAGGGATCAAAGACAACAAATGACTATCATACATCATTTCAATTAACCAGCATGATGGATTAATTAACACGCTGTCATTTTAATGCCCTGGGTGGTCGGATATGATGAGGGATGAACGGAGGAGGATTTTCAGGTTGGGAGTGTGCTGAAACACGGAGCAACTTGGCGTTGGGTTGCTCTTCATAGTGTTAATTCAAGTTTGAATTCAAGTTGAATTTAACCCCTTAGTCCATTATTTCATGTTATTCATACATGGATTTAGAAAATGAGAGCAGGATTAAGATATAAAACAAATATATGAATCGAAATAATGTTTTACTGCAATCACATGACAACGCTTCAGTACTGCTGTAAGATTTGTTTTATTGTTGTTTTATTTGTTAAATGAACTGAACTTCTTCTCACAATGCTGGAGTGCAACTTTCAAATATTAGTTCAAATATTAATATGTACTGAATGTGAAATGTATGAAAACTGACTAGTTTCTGTTCAAAACTGATGATGAAAACATCACACTCATCCTGAACATGACACATCGTGTGTTATCCAGTATACGTCATACTCAGGTGTCAGTAAAGTATGAGACATATCGTGTCAAGCAGTAAAACCTCTTCTATGTAACAAATATAGAAACATACTGTGTAAAGGCAGTCTGATTTAGTTAGGAGTCTGTTTCATGGTTAATATATAGGTTAATATACCAGTTGTCAAAAAAATTATTATGCAATCCGCAGTTGTCTGAAACTACTGGTGCACATGTGCAGATCAGTGTCATACATCTGCCCCTCATGTCTGGTTCACCACTATTCTCATCAGGGCTGTTTGAGCTACAAACAGCAGAAGCACAATTAGTTTATCCATGACAGTTTAGGTCAGCGCTGACGGACACATCGAGTGAGGCCCTCCATCAGTCTCTGCGGCTGGACATTCATCATCTGAAGACAGGAAATGGGCCTCTTACTTGGCCTGTCAATGAGCCTGCCAACCGGATTTTTCTCGGCTCAGGCCTTTTACTGACACCACGTCAAAACCAGAGAATTGCCCAATGCTGCACAAATTCTGACAGACGTCTCCCCCAAAGTTAACAGCCCATAGCAGGGATAGAATCTGGGATCTACAGCTGTAAATTGCTCCCACTGCACTGGAAGCCTGGGGACACTGCATCTCTCCGTCTGGCTCCTCTCATGCCTTGTTGACCAATGGCGATTAGGCGATATATCTGCATAGTGCTAATGAAACTTTGACATTGATTTCCAAATAGGTCATTGTTATATTTTACTGTAGAGCCAAAGGCGGCGACTCACGTTTGAAGCTGTAGGCGACAGTTTTCTACTGCCTAATCCAACTCAATATGGCAGACACACTCACTCTTCATTTAAACAAACAAAAGCGGCACGTAATGATCAGCCTTGCCATTATGGCCAATTGATTTGATCTGGTCCAGGGCACTGTGGATTTAGTTCCTTTTATGCCCATATAGATGTGTGTCACAGCCTCAATATGCATCACAAGCATGTGCGTGCGTGCGTGTGTGTGTGTGTGTGTGTGTGTGTGTGTGTGCATCCCTATCTAAACAAATGGAGGCGGTTTGGGCCAGTGTGCCTGGAGCACTGCCCGTCCTTTAATTGCCATTTACATACTGGCGGAATCATTAATTTCTAATTCCCCTATTATTTGTCAGCTTCACATCCCCCCTCCCCTGTTTTATCTGATGCTTGTGTCAATGTCAGGGTGTGTCAGTGTCATCTGACTGCAGGAAGTCCCACCGACAGCTCCCTTTGTCCCTTAGATAACTCAGGTTTTTTTTTTTTTTTTCCCTATGAACACTCAATGTAACGTCAGTGTTCATTCGCTTCAACATTATCTGCTGATAAACTAAGTCTGAGCATCGGATATTTCTAATGCATTACAAGAGTACTGGACGTAAATTGGATGTAAAATAAATCTGCTGTGCAGTCAGTAGATTATGAACTCCACCATCAGGTTTCGTCATGCAGCTACTAGATTAGATGACAGTTATATGATGATTTTATGCACTGGATCTAACTACTATGGTAAAACTTTCATGTTTCATTCAAATGTAGCATCTTTTTATGAATTTGTCTTTTCTGGCACACCCTGTCGTTCATGACGACATGTGGCATCCATGAGCAATGCAGTCTGACGCCCCCGGGTGAATGATGCACTCCATGACAAGCGGATGGGCATCTTCACCTGTTAAAGTTCCATCCCGGCCATAAGGTGACACTTTGGAAATACATCAACATCCAAAAGCTTTCTGTTTAAGATTGAGTTGGGAACCTTTTCAAAGAATTCCATCACTTAACATCCAGTCAAAAGGGATTTTTGAGCTTTATGAGGCAGCCAGTGAAATATCAATAGTACCGGATGAGGCTGTTTGCACTCTTCTCTTGGGTTTGGTCGTAAATTAGCTGCATTCAATGACCTCAGGAGCTGTTAACAATGTACGTCCTGGATGAAATCCATGATAGAAACACACAGCGCACATGCAGAGGATGATTGACGACACATCAACATATATATTAATGTGATATTTTGTGGGTCTGAAAACAAAACATAACCCAAGCGTCACTTTCAGTCTGAATATCAGTGGGGATTGTGACCTTCTTTTATAGATTTTACCAAGCCAGTTAAGTGCTTTGCATGTTGACAATCTCTATTGGAGCTGTCGCTGGCATCAGAAGCCCATAGTTGCAATTACTCACTGATCATCGCCACGAGCCAGATAATAATTAGAAGCTGACAAAATTCAGGGCATGTTGGAGAGCTATTGATTTCACTGTGTTCCTTCTGCGGGAGGATCAGGAAAATACGACATGAAATTTACTGTCTCCATGAAAGTTTTAGTAAATCAGGCCATTTGAAAGGCCTATTGACAGTTGTTTCATTACCATACATAGTGTTCTCTAAAGTGTTTTTGATTATTAGCAATAAGAGAGCAGCTTTCTCCTTTGTGTCTTTCATGCACCAATAAATAATGGCTCCTTTGGAATTTTTGGAGGTAATTTTAATCACCTGGGCTCATATATAACCTGTGAGGTTATAACAGGATTACTTTCCAATTTAAGGTTCGACGAAGACTGCCTTGAGCTTTCAGCTGAGAAGAGCACATATGAACATGTGTGGAGAAAAACAAAGCCAAGACAAAGTGCTGTTGCATGGTCCCGTTGCAAAACATACTGACCTGCTGTTCTCTGCACGTTCAGTATCAAACGGATGAGAAAAATAAATAATCTGTGAATCAAAGAGACATAAAAAGCATAAAACGCTGGCTTCCTGTCAGCAAATTCAAAAGCTTTTGAATTGCTGTTGGCGAGAGAGATGTGCAAGCCGAAGCCCACGGGGTCATTTCCCTTCTTCGATGGACAGACTATTAACTTTTTGATTGGCATTAGGGCTGACGCTGCTTGTTCATCATTGAGCCCTGTCGATTCCTCAGCATCTGGAAACAGCACATAAATTCAACGGGCCGAGTATGAACAGCACATCTCAGCATCCTCTGAATGGGCATCACATGGTCATAAAGAACAACAACAGCATTTCACTGACGCTGATTTCCTCGCTGGCAAAAATTCACAGTGATAAACGACTGGGAACACTTTGCAGTGGAGAAGATGCGGAATGCTGACAGCAAAGACGTGTGTGTGTGTGTGTGGGGGGGTATTTTTGCTTTATTTCTAACCCTGTTGACAGGACTGTAACAAAATCAGCCTGCCAGTCAGGATGATTTCTTTAGAAAAATCGCATTGCTCGGCCTACAGTGGAATATTGAAGAGACAGAACTTTCCAACCCTTACCTCAGCCTGCACTTTAATTACTGTTAGTCTTTTTACAGGGAAGAAAATATGGCTGTCAGGGTTTATGGTGGGGCAGAAAAAGGGCTGACCTGTTTTATCTGCCCTTGCACACGCATCAGTGTAATGATGACAAAACGGGATGTTAACTAATGATTAGTAGAAATGGTTGCAGTTAATTAGTTGGTCCTTCGTTTATCGTTCCATTTGCACATTTTGGGGAGCAATCGTTATTAATTAGAGCCATCATGCCGAAAGGGGTGAGGTGGAACCCTACAGCCAAGTTAATCAGGCTGCAATGAAAGCTCCATTATCCTGCTCCATCCCGTTGGCCTGTGATCTATTAGCATTATCTAAAAGCTGCAACAGGATCAACAACGAGGCTTGTAAAAAAAAAGAAAAAAAGAAAAAAATCAAAGGGACATAAACAGGGTGTCTTTGATCGGCCCAGTTCTTGGGTCACTGGCTATATGGGGGAATCTCACATGATATTGTGTGGCTTTTTGTGTCATTGTATAAATCCAGGCTGATGGTATTGAGTGCATTGAAAGTGGTGTTTAGGAAGTGTGGCGGTGGCAGAGACCTGATACAGCTGGGTGTGAACGACTGAGGTTACTCTTTGTGTGTTGAGCTGAGGGCAAAACAAACAGTTGGACAAAAGAAGTTCTAAACAAAATGAACATTTTCAATAATCCTGCTTCTCTTAAAACAGCTCACTTATGTGGACATATACCTTGATATTGTCGAAATAGTCGCAGACAAATGATGACGATGAAAATGCTTGTTTTTTTTCCGTAAAGATAAAGTTTTGAGTAAAGTTAAAACGAGTGAAAAGAGAGCATGAATTAGCTTCCGTGGTTTCAATGTCCTGCAAGATGAAATAATAGAATGATATGTGAACAAAAGCCAAATGCATCCTACACATGAAGTGTAAAAACAGCATAACATGACATTATTGCTGCCAACTTTAGACTATTTTCCACTACAAGAAGTGAATGACCTCTGCATAACTGCCTCAGATGAAATGAAATGAATCACATTATCCTTTGAAGCAATAATTCAGACAAGAAAATGATCAATCTGTTTGTGTTTGTACACTTAGATTCACAAAAATGTTAGTACACACCAACATTGTGGGCCTATAATGCATAATGTTTGTGCCATATGTACCACGGAATACTGAATGCATTCATCACAAATAACCAGGAACTGGGCAGCAAAGTGTACAGGAAGAAATGTAATTCCCTTTTCCAAGCGTTGCATTTTCCAGGCTTATTTAATGCAAATGAGTGTGGAAGGAATCTGATATGGTGGTGGCAAGGTTACAAAGAGAAAAGAGAGAAAGGCTGTGTCCAGAAAAAAAAAAAAAAAGAAATCAATAGAATAAACTTGAGAAATGATTTAGATGAGGCAGATATGAACAATGAAACAAACAAATACACTTAAAGGAAATCAATCATATAATTTAAAGAGTAAAATACTTGAACCAGGGTGATCTCCCTCATGGTTTGAACAAATGGAGGATTTTTAATTTCATCATTGATATTATGCCAGACTTGGAGATTTTGCAGATGGTTGCAAGCAGGAGGGGAGGAAAAATCAATTGAGTGTAGTTGTGTGTTCTTAAGAGATGTTAGATATTTACAGCATGGAGGTATGGAGCCTTGTATAAATTTACATTTTAAGAGATAAAAGACCTCTGTATTTTATCTTGTTATTGATAATAGAACCTGCCGGCTTTTATCCTGTCCCATCTCAGGGCATCCTGGCTGTCTGCAGTTTGTGTATGTGACCGAGACAGGGGATGAGCTTTGGGTTTGTGTGCATGTGAGGGAGAGAATGTGCGAGATAGGGCAGTGGTCTGAAGCAATTTCAAGCCTTTATTTTGTTGATACACAAAAGGCAGGCGTTTTGCTTGCATGTGTGTGTGAGAGAGCATGTGTTTTTTGTTGAGTCTTTTTTTTTTATCCTCGCTTCCACGTTTTGAGGCAATCGAGGTGGCATAATTGCATCAGAGGTCTGGAAATATAAGGCTGCTATTTAGAAGGAGGATGAGAAGAAGAGGAAGAACAGGAGAATGAGAAAGGGGAGCGTGTGTGTGTGTGTGTGTGTGTGTGAAGGGCATCTCAGACAGGTTCATTTATGGCTGGAACAGGGACAGAGAGGTTAAGATGTTGTGACAAGAGACAAAGTAAATGTATATGTAAATTCAAGAGGTTGTTATCACTCCTAAAACACTGCAGCTTTTTCTCTCTTTGGAGACCTAGATTATATTTAGGCCACATGAAATCCAATAGTCCAACTGTGACCCGCTGCTATGTAAATGGTTCAGGTAATTCTTTAAAACACTGCACTGGTGGCCAAACGGTGGGAGCAAATAACAACAAAGTGTTTACATCATTTGAATGATTTAGGACTACTTGCAGCAATCACTTTAATAGACTCCAGTGTGCTGGCACAGACTTCCAGGTTGCAGCTTTGCCTGCTCTTTCTCACTGCATCTCTCCACACAGACTGGAAAAGAAGCATTTAGAAGTAGAGAGAACTAAATGTGCCACAATGTGATTGTGTGGAAAATGTAATTATGTGATTATGTGACTGATTTAAACCACCAACACAACTCTTGTGGCTGGTCAACTTTTAAATGATCCTACATTGAGGGATGTCAGATGACACGATGTAATGATACTAATGAAATGACTGAATCCTGAAGTCCTTTTGTCCAGCAGATTATTTCCCATTGCTATACACTCACTGGCCACTTTATTAGGTACACCTTGGTGATAAAAGGTTAGAACCCATTTTGCCTTCAGAACTGTCTTACTTTTTAATGACATACTTTCAACAAGGTGTTTGAAACATTCCTCAGATTTTGGTCCATTTGGTCCAAACCATTGCTACCTAATGAGGCGCCCTCTAGTGGTCATGTAAATAAGGACAAGCTGGTGTCGCAGGTTTTTCGTCAACACACACCACAAGCTTCATGTGGTTCTTATCCTCAGGCCCGGAGCGTCACCAAGCAGCTCTGATCTTACACTTGAATATAACCCTTGTTGTGTACAAAGATGTATGAACTGCTGTGCTATTTGAGCTGCTGTTTTGTCCTTTACTTGTTTTCTTTCTTTGTAAACTCAAACTTGTCTTTGGACCACGAACCATCTTCGCGATTGCCGTACTTGCCTTGTTCCTTGGAGAAGGTATTGATTCAAACAAACCTAGCCAGCATGAAACACACCTCTGATAACAATTATGAAGGAAGTATATTTACTCTTGTGCAAGTTTGAAACAACCATGATCCGTAATAAAATAATAATAGAAAGTGAAAAGTGACATGACACAACATCACAGTTCCTTCCAGCTCTGTCGAGCTTTATACAATCATTATTTCACCATTGTCTGATCTTAGCAGCTGTTTCATAGGCAAAGCGTTCTGAATCTTGCCCTGTACTACACCTTCTTCAATTGTGTAATGTTGGATGAGGAAACATGTGCTCCATATTCTTTATATAAAAGATCATTAGACATCACGTTGAACATTGTTTGCACACCCTCCAAATGGCCTAAAATAGTTGTTGTTATATGTTTATCTTCTAGGATGCCATTAAATGTCTGCTCTGAGAAACATGCATTTGCTTTGCTACCAGCATGAATTCTTTGCCCCCACCTCGATTGTCTGCTTTAATTTTTAATTACCTTCTTCCCCTCACCTTTGTGATAGTCGTGACACGCTTGTGTTCAGACGTGTACAGCAGGCGGGCTGGAGAGGGAGGGGAGGGGGAGAAGGGACCGTGCTTGTTCCACCGAACAGAGAGGCTGGATTCACTTCTCTAATTATGCAGGCAGACGTGCTCTGGGGTGAACTCTGGTACCAACATGCTGCCTCTGACATGGGATCAGGACCCCGGAGGGGTGGGGGGGGGCACTGGAGGATAGGGAGGATTGAAGGTTGAAGGTTTAGGAGGTGACCTGAGGATAAAGACGAAAAAACTGCAATCGTATGATTGCATATAATAATTGTATATACAATAAAGATTTGAACTCAGACCATACTGACATGTAAGTTCATAATTCACACACGACAGGACCTCATGTACACCACTGTCACTCAACGGGTACGTTGTGATGTGCCATCAAGCAGAACAGTACAACGAACGCACCAGAGAACTCCCGCAAATTCCCGTAATACGTGCTCTGGTATTTGTCTTTGTGAAGACATTAGAGTAGTATTTTAAGCAGTGGTTCATGGTTCAGTTTTCACGTTTAATTCATTTTGGTCTCAACTTTACTTCTGCTGCGTCTCCTAAACAAAAGCATCATAACTTCTTTGTAGAAATGTTTCTTATTGTCTCTCAGTTTTAAATGTCTCTCGTCTCCATGGAGATCATTGGTCTTCCTTTAAAAATTACCTCCTTCATCGATTGAAAGCCCAGGTTAGAAAATGAGTTTAGATCTGTAATCCTTCACAATAATAAAAATTAAATAAATATCACCATTTAATTTATTTTTTCCATTTTCTTCGTTGCAAGACTGCACGTCACTGATTCAAGTCACTCAGTTGTGAAGAGGGTGACTGAACAGGTGAATTCCCTTTTGTCTTCTTGCCAAGCCAGGTGCCAAGATGCCCTGCAACTTTTGCTGCAACCTTTCAGTTGTGCCGGTTGCAGCAAAAGTTTGGTTTGGACCAAGTTTCTGCATTAATGCAATTTTTCTAAACCAAGTAAACTGAGCCAAAGTTAAAAGCTGGAGAGAAGATGCAGTACAGTACTCCTACTGAAGTCACACATGCCTATGGAGGAGTGTAATGAAGCATGTGAGTTAGCCCATCTTTCTGAGCATGTATAATTGATATGAATTGATCCTGATCAGCACTCAACAGAACCGCAGCGCCGATGTGTGTTTGCATACATACATTGAAGTTAGAAAGACAGAGGGAGGCTGCCGGTGGTGACAGCGAGTTCGATGGAGATCGTAATTGATGGGTCAGCGTGTTGCGAAAAGCGTCTGCTAAAGCTTTGTTAATTGTCATAAAAAGTTCTGATTGACTGGGCTGCTGCATTAGTGCATTCACAGATTGATTAATGTTTCGGTCTGAATTGAATGCCCATCCAGGATGCGATGGTGTGTCACTTGGTTTATTGCATTCATTAACACAAAGCCTCAGGATAAGAGAGATGCTTAAGGCCAGGGGAGTGTCTGTGTTTGTGTGTGTGTGTGTGTGTGTGTTTGTGTGTGTGTGTAAAGACAGTATATATTAGATGTTTGTCACTGTAATGCTGAGAGTTATGTGTGTGTGTGTGTGTGTGTGTGTGTGTGTGTGTGTGTGTGTGCACGCGCATGTGCATGGGCAGAAAGGACGAATGGATCTGCTCAGATGTCATTTGGTTTAAACTTTTGGTGTAGTCACCCACGTGATGTCACCAGAAAGCATGTAACTGTGTAACCCCACGGCTCCATTCGTCATACATATATAGACATGCTTGATATTCATTTACTGAGTGAGCACAAGTCCGTATGATGTGATAACTTACTTAATTCAAACAAATCCTGATCACTTTTTACCCAATGTGGGTTTTACATCCAACAATCAATCCTGTATCTTTTTAGTCACAAGTCACAACTTCCAGTATTTATTTATTTGTTTGTTTGTTTGTTTGTTTATAGAACAGGACATTTGGAGTGCAGATTGAAAGTGCTTCTCCTTGTAGTGTTGTCATGGACGACAGTGACCGCAACAACTTAGTTATACAGGAAGAATGAGACCAGAACATACAGCGTGCCCCAGTGTCTCAGTAGTTCTGCAGAAGACCACACATTGACTCCAGTGATTGAGATGAAGTGCCTTCATATGGTAAACACCAGGGACACATAACATGGGATGGACACAATATCACTTCCCTTTGTGTTCTTCCTGCTGTCTGCTACATTCAGTTTGTTTCAATGCAGACTTGATGGTGAGTTGTTGGGATGGTTTAAAGGCCCATAATTCATATTTTCATAATAACAATTAATCTAATCTCTCTTGACCCGACAAGGAGATATATTAATTCCTCCTTGGTGTGTTTACTTGTCCTGCTGCACCTACATTCACAGTTCAACAGTAAAAATATGTCAGTGCAGTATTCTTACTACTCGTATTCCTTCTGCCCCCTAGTGACCAGAAAATAATAATTTTACAATCCTAATAATGTTTTCTTGTGATGAACAAGACTTAACACAACAAGACCATACATGTCTGTACAGCTGCTAACCATTGGTTTTAAGTTAACCAAAAAAGAGAAAAGGATGGGGCTGCACGCGTGCACACACACACACACACACACACACACACACACACACACACACACACACACACAGCTTACACCATTAACAAGATTACATCCTAAACCATAAAGGGATGTTGAAAGAGCAGAAACATAATCTTGTCGATATGGCAGCAGCAGGATAATAGCTGGAGGGAAAACGCTGGTTTAATCTTTATAAAACTGGAAGTGGACCTTTTTGCAGTTACAGCCTCTGTTCTTGCCTACATTTGTCTTGATATTATTTTGAATATAAACAAATTTTATATACAAGTCCACAATTTACTGAGATCACCTTTGAGCGGATCTAGATCCACATGCTCAGCACATGACTTTTATGTTAACTTTTCACTGGTGAATATGTCAGTGTACATAATACACCTGGGCGGGGAGCCAACTGAGGCGCTCATAAAGCGTCCGGTTCCCCAGCGCCCCACAAACAACCACTGTACGATCACAGCACAGGATAAAAGAGAGATGGAAAAAGCAGACAGTTGATCCCAGACAGAGTGTAACACAATTAAAACAATAAAGTCTCACGAATGAACTCGTCACAGTGGAACTCTTATCATCAATAAGCCATCAAAGAGGTAACCCCCCCCCCCAAAAAAAAAAAAAGCTTTCCATTGAATCTTCCTGTCGTGCAACACTGTAATAACTCCCCTTGCCCGTTGACTGGGAACCTATTTGTATGCGTCTGTGTTTCCGCCTTGCACAGCGGCATGGCCGGACGCTCTATTAATCTTTCTATATGAACAGTTACTGGCACTGATGAAATTGGGCCCAATGAGGCGAGCCTCCAGTGGCCGGGATAGGCCCCATTCATCTTGATTTGATTCGCACGCTGACACTGGAGCACTCCGATGACAGAGGTTAAGTCAGTGAGTGGCCGCTTGCCTTCTTGTTTGCTCTTTCAACTTCCCACCTCTAACCATCTGCCGCCCCGTAGAAAAAAGAGGAAAGGTGGGGGTGGGGGCAGGTGGGGGTCTCATGTCGATTTTATGGGGGCACAAACTGGAACATCCGATAACTCCAGTAAGGCTGATTTCACCCCCTGTCACCAGCCGGCACATCTCAAACAAATATATACAGCAGAGGCACTTCTCCTTGATAGTGTGTGACTCCAACAGATCAGAGGTAGATGGGCGAATAGAATCAGCTGCCTGACAAGCGGCACCTTCTCCCATCCAGCAATTTCACAGTGTCATTTTGGGATTATTTCATTACTTGCCATGATCCATGACTGAAACTCATTTTGGCCCTGAGTGGTCAGAGAACAGAGAGATGGTAGCACTGAGCAGAAAACTGACATTTGAGACATTTGAATAAGTAGAACTTAACTCTCAGTGTTGGACAGATTTTTTTCCCGTGGTGTGGTTTATTGTCAAACCATAATACATTTTTAAGTGTTTGCAGCAGCACCAGCTAGTGATACCGATTTGACCAGTTCCACGCTTCATCAGCCGCTGAGACAGCCCGGTCGGCCGAGGATATGATGTCAGGAAGGAGCACATCCAAGCACTCTTCGCCTTCCGGCACCTCTTGGTCTCTCTCAGGTTACAGAGCGATTCCAGGCAGAGGATCCCAGACAGGAAGAAGGCTGCATTAGCTCCATTAGATTAATTTAGAATGTTTAATTTCTAAAATGGAGCATGAGACTGAGACATGACTCACGATTCGTCATTTCCACCCCACCTTTGAATAAAAAAAAAAAAAAAAAAATCAAAGTCTGCTTTAATTATTTGGCATGCAAAGTGCAAACGTGATAGCTTGCCCAAGCAGCACACACAGAAACACTCATTTGAGGATTACACATAATCTGCAGTATCCTGAGTGTTAGCATACAATACAGTATGCAGCTATTCATCCTTTATTCCACGTATAAGCACTGCATGGTGTTGGTGGGAGTGTATTCATTTATACAAAAGCACAATGTTAAGAGGCTTTGTTTATGCAGCTTAAGTCACCCTTCACAAAACCCAGAATGTTAATTGCTCCTTGTCTCATGCCATTGAATGGGACTGATTCACACCAATAACAGATGCACTGTTACCTTGTTAAATGCCAGCACACACACACACACACACACACAGGCTCGGGCTTACACACACGTACAGGTCTGTGACAATACATGTACATACCCACCATAGGCACCGTTACGTCCCAGTTGACGGGCACTGTAAACTGCTTTGATGTTGAGGGTTTCACTGGAGAGCTGTGGTGTTATTGTGGTGGAAGCGGAGATGCTAAGAGCCATATGAGGTGTTCCAGTAATGTGTGTGTCGCCTTCATTTTACTAAATTTCAGTCCTATAAATGCTCAAAGAAATGGGGCAGAATGGAGGACAAACGTACATCACTGACTGGCGAGAGAAGAACTTAGTGAGCATGTTCAGTGAGCTTGATATGAAACCAGTTTCTCGTGGACACTGACGCTGCTGCGGTCCAAGTAGTTTTGGGTGAGCCGGATGCCCGTCAGTGCTGATAAAGTGATGAAGGTGACGAGCTGCTTCTAAAAGAATTGGGGATGGGATCATAGTAGGCCTTCCATGTGACTAAGGTGTACATTTCAGCTTGGTCTGTAACTAATATCATCTATCAGGAACATTATTTAGTGTTGTAGAAATTCATTATTCAGAGGAAACTACAGAGGGAACACAGGATCAATGTTTTAAGTAACATAAATTCAACCATCATGTAATTCATTGTCATCTCTAAAGATGTGCTTAGTTAATGAAACGCAAGATACTGTTGGATTCTAGCAACTGCACATTGTGTCTGTAAGGCAATTATTTGTCTGTTTGTGATGTGCGTGTGTGTGTGCGTGTGTGTGTGTTGTGATGTGACATCGGTGGCCAGGAGAGGCTTCGTTGAGAGAGCGTTCGCTAGGCCCTCAGAGGTTTGGCTCTTCTGACTGCACTGGGCCAGATGGGGATAATGGAATGTCATTCTGTCAGCTCCTGGGCTGATTAGGGAGTGTTTGTTATTTATTGATTGTCTTTCATGGCGAATTATCTATGCACAGGTCAGCGTTGGCGTTTTATTCCTCAAGCTCTGATGGCCAACTATTCCCATCCACACCCAAAATCAATGCGCACAAATAAAATGGAATTTTAAAATTGGGTGTGAAAATTAGCAAACATCTCAGCACGGCCAGCGTCATGCATATGTTAGTACTGATCCCGTGCTGCCTGACACTGCGCCTCGTGTTCTGTGCTTGCAGTTTTAACTGCATTCAATGTCTTGTCCTCTCCTTGTCTTCTGTGCCCTTTTCGTCACCATCCCAACGTATTTAATTCGTATTTCATCATTGTCTTTACTGCAGCGTTTTGGCCACAGCATCATTGTTGTTTATTTTAGCCATTAACTCACTAAAATCACTGCAGCGTCCTCTCAATCCCAACCCACCATTTCATCTTTATTATTATTCATCGACAGAGTCCCGTGACTGTTTATGGCGTGAGAGTCAGCAACCATCATGCCCACCTCTCCTCACAGACATACACAGCTCCCTTCCTTTTTTTTTTTTTCCTTGCTGTGTTGTTAGTGATGTTTGTGTGCACAAGATGGATGCAGCCCTTTTTATTAGATAGCATCAGTCTTTTGTCAGACTGCTAGAATTGCACAGTGGTGGTTGTCTGCACCGCTGCACTGGATTGCACTTCAGCCCTCAGAAGCCGATGACTCACTGGCTTTTTGTGTAACCTGGTGGCAATGTGATGGGACCCGCGTTGGCCTCGTCATCCTGAGCATAAAAGGCGCGGTGTCGGGCCTTCGCCTCCAACCAAACGGCTGTCCGAGCTGCATTGACTTTCTGTCAGCGTCCGCCTGCTTATTGTTTGGGAGTTTGATTAAAAAAAACAGGGGAAGGAAGACAAAAAAATGCAATTACTCAAGTTGAAGGAAACCGAATGTAGACTTCATAGAGATAATCACAGACTAATGTGACATTCCTCCATCACCACAGCAACCAGAGTAAAGCCTATAAGCAGCAGTGAGTTATCCGGAGGTGGTGTGGGTCTGCACTGGTGTGCTGTACAGGCACGGATCCCACTTCCTCTTCTTCTGTAACGTTTTTTTTTTTTTTTTTTTCTTTTCTTTTGGATGTGCCTCGATGTTGCAGAAGTGTAATGGCTTGTAGTGAACGAATGGACTTTTATGAAGCATCACGTTTGCATCTGTTTCTCTCTGCCTCCATTAAACTATCAGAGGCTGCGGTGCTGGCTGCTACATCTGGATGCTAAGATGCGTTTCAGCCACATGACTGATCAGTCACACAAAGATGTGCATTATGGGGAACTCAGATGGCAAAAAATGGACCGGAAAATGGAAAACAAAAAAGAAGAAGAAACATGTGTTAGTTACACAGACTCATCGCCTCACTCACACTCTCAGTCAGTGACTGCGGGTGGTATATCTGTGCATGGTGCGTCTCTTAATTTCTGCGCAGTAAACAGCTTCCAGATGTAAGAGTTTCCTGCTGGCCCCGCCCCGTCCAGATGCCCAGTCTGCCAGCAGATCTGCCTCAAATTGGGTACATTTGAGCAATCATTTAGTTCCCATCTTCCTGAAGGGGAACTTGTATTAATAAACCCTTTTCATCTGGCTATCTTTGATTAGAAAGGGTGGTGCTGTTTGGTGGAAGAGAATAATAGTTTAGTCATGTGTTGTGGTGGGGGGGTTGTTGTTTTTTTACATGTGTTACAGTGGAAGGAAGCTGGTGATAGGAAAGAAAAAGGACATCCTCTGTTGTAAGTGGTTCCAGGTTATTCGTCCCTCTATTTATTCAAGCTTGACGCCCCCAGCCACAAAGTCAACACTATGATTCTTTCAATGATTTGCACACCACAAACTCTAAGCTTTGGCTGCAGGTTTATAACACAATTTTCAATGCCGGTACAAAAACTACTGTTAGTAAATGTGTTTGCATGCACATAAATAACGAGTCACATTAAAAGCCATGAAATGGTAGAAAAAGAATGAAACATATAATGAAAGAAGACGGACTGGTATATTTGTTTTGGAAAATGTATTTTCAATAATAATATTCAATACAATAATATTACATATCATATCAGATGTCTTTTTTTTCAAGTAATGAAATTATTGTCAATGTTAAACACACAGTCATGTTGTGAGTGCGTACCCAGGATTGCTGCCTTATGATTGATAGTCGAACACCTATTTGGCACCCAGTAATAAAATAACTTTGACAGGAAAAAAAAATGCATATTAACACAATATCAACGTGATGTGATCAGATCTGGAGGGATGTTGGTGTAAATGCAAGGTGTAGATGCAATTAAGCATTAAAACCATCCATGCTGTCAGCTCATACCTGACAGTACACGCTTACTTTTCCTGAGTGACTGTTCAACAGAATATAAATAACGTTTTTTTTAACAGCGGCGAACTAGTTGCAGGTGGTTTGTTAATAATGTTGATGAAATCTCAGACCCAGCACAGATCAGCAATGATTATACTGTGGATTTGTTGTCAAAGTTTACTCGTCCAAAAAACATACTTCTTGTCACTTTTGTGGTTCAGAATTTGTGCAGTTTGGTTCCACTGAGTGCAATAAATCTATTCTTCTGAAAATGTATGCAATCCCATTTGAGATCAGGAAAAAAAAAACAAAAACAAACTCCTGCTTTGTTTTAGTTTTGCATAGACGTAGACATCTGTACATGTTCGTCCATCCACTCTGTAATGTTTCATGTCACAATAAAA
>CAAKHB010002593.1:156419-202309 GCA_901007665.1 Aeoliscus strigatus
TGTCATCGTCCTCTGCCGCGACCAGACATCGCTTTCCATTTTGACCTGCTTTGAAATGCTGACATGCTCAAAGACACGTAGGATTCCATTATTTTCCTTCATATGAGAGTGCCACTCTTGATTCAGGAGGAACTGTCATTGCAAACCACAGGGCCCTCTCTCTCTCTCTCTCTCTATCACACACACACACACACACACACACACACACACACACACACACACACACACACACACACAGACACACACCCCTCCATGCATCTGCTCACCTTGTTGAAACCCTGCGAGTGGTACACATAAAAACATTCTGATGTGAGCGTCTGGTCCTCCACCAATGGAACTCCATAAAGCTGTTGAGAGTGAAGCAGTACCAACTGTAAAGCCATTTCAAATTAAATTTGATTTGAAATGCAGTGGGTTACATGTCAGTAATTAAAAGGATGTGTTTATGACATATAAAGATCGTAATTAATCTGCTTCAGGGCAAGAGGCTTAACTCAGATTATGTCCAGCATGTTCTGTTTGGCTCCTTACGGGCCTCAGCATGGCAGAAACATTGATTAAGATGTGTTTAATAGATTGTAAGCTGTTGTTCCTCAGGCAAATCATAAAGCATGACATCAGTCGTTTCCCTTTATGCCAGCTTCGGACTCATAAGCTTCATAAGGACTCTGGTTCAAAAGTGGATGACCTGGTTAATTCAGCAGTGATCGGTCTTTATTGTGAAGTTGTGAATCAAATCAAAACAAAACAAAACAAACAAACAACAACAAAAATGTTTTCCTTGCTCACTGTACTAAAGGACAGAAAAAAAGCTTTTCTCCAAAGACTTTACTCAGCTTTCACCGGACAAATCTGCTTCATTGTTATTGAGATAAACTGTGGCCAAACCTGGCGATCTTTGGAAACGCGCACAACTTGTTTCATGGTGAGTTGACAAGGGAAAAGCACATCAGCAGTTACCAGTCAAACAGAAAATGGAGAGTGTCAAGCACTACACCAAATCAAGACAGATCCAGCAGGGAAATGCATTTAAGCAGTACCAATTTCACTTTTCTCTGTCTCGCTTCTTTTCCCGCTCCCTGAGTCGGGCGGGGAGGAGGAATTAGCCATTATGATGGCTCCGAGCTGCGGCACCTCGACTGATGGGCAGAGAAGTCTGGCCCCGTTTTCGTCACCTGTCTCAGCTTCTGGGATTTAACATGGCTGGGTGTCTGGCAGCAGACAGGGCGAGACGAGGGACATGGGTGGGAGGCAAAAACAACAAACAAAGAGAAAGCCAACATGCTTGTGAACAAAAGAATTAGATGTATAGGCATGAGGAGAGTACTTTTGTGCTGTGGTCAGTCGATTTAACAAGCAGCTTTTTGCTCTGTATGTACTTCAGTATGCAGGCAATAGTAAGGGCAAAAAATGAGGAGGTGGAATAGAAGGATTGATTTTCCTCCAGTGTGCAGTATGAAAAGGTCACTTTGATCAATGCTGCATAATTGGGACTGTATTAGGATGATATCGGTTCATTTTACTGTTTGATGATGAAATATTAAATATTGGGTTGGTACAATTGCAGTCATTAGAGGGCTATTTCATTTATAGCCCTTTAATTTGAACCTGAACCCCACCTATGAGCACGCAGACTTAAAAGCACTCTGCTAAAACCACAAGCTCTTTGCCAATTGGATCCACTTACCTATACACACGTCCCACTTTGTTAATGGACATGGGAGAATAGTATTCTCACTTTAGGAAAATGATATGACTCTATTAATAGAAAATCCATCAGCCTCAAAGGAAGCTACTAATTATGCACTTAATATTGTATTTTTGTATGTTGTATGAGTATCAAAATGCACTATAAGGATTTTTACCTCTCTCAGAGTACGTCTGTAGCTCTAAAAGTCTGCTTTTTTACATATTGAAGGATTATGAAGCATTTTGATCATAAACTGGCCAAGTTCCACTTTGAAGAAAAGTTGCATTTGACCCCATGTTTTTTTTTTTTTCCAGACTTCATCTATGCATTTCCTTCCTTCTAAAGCTCGTCATTATTAAGCGTGATTGGACATAAAGACAATATGCGAGGAGTTGTGCCGCCACGTAGATGAGTGCTCTTTCTGTAAATGACCATCAGTGGAATGGTAAAACAGAGAGGGCATCAGTGCAAAGGGAGGACAGTAGGACGACTAAAAGCACTTTAATGACATGACTTGACTCGTGTTTCCTAATGATGCAGGCAAGATTAATTATGCTGTGTGTATGGGTCATAATTATACGAACACTGATCCTTTCCACCGGCTACCGTCGCCACTCTGCCCATTCCTTAAATTTCAGATAATCCATCAACACACTGAAATATTGCTCTCATCATGTTGTGTTATTTATATACCAAATTATATATTTATTTCTGTGATTCACATTAGAGAGGTGAGAGGGAATATAAGAACCTTTAATTGCACAAATATGTTTCAGTGCAATGATTAGAAAGATTGATTACTGTTCCATGAAGGAGGGAAGTAATCTTCCCTCTGCAAAATATTAGTCACTGTGCTGACGTTCAAATGATTTACTTTATGGCAGAAAAGAAACATATTGGGCACACGAGGAGATTCTTTGAATGTCTTTTGAAATAATTAGTTGAATATTCAGATGAACAGTTCTCGCCATGAAATGCTGCAATGACAATGTACAAATGTACTTTTTTTTTCTCAGATCGATTTTGAAGCTTCTGTAAAACAGTTTCTATTTTGTATTTCCTCTTCCAAGTAATTCTAATTTTATTCAATTTATCATCATATCATTTCAGCAAGAGATTATTACTTTGGGCCAGTAACTAACTACTAATCATCGGTTTGTGTGTGTGTTTTTTTTTTAAGGAGTTAACTTCTTACGTATGCAAAACCTTGGGGGGAGACGAGGAGACAATTTTCTCTGAAGGAAGGAGAGTCAGTACTTGATTTAATAAAGCTCTATGAGATGCTCAAGTCCTGTGACAGCTTAGCTTGCGTGTGTATGTGTATAGGTGTGTGTGTGTGTGTGTGTCGGGGGGTGGTGGTGGTAAAGGGATGATGGTTTAACTGGGATGTCTTAATGCCTTGACATAAACATACACAGATTAATGAAGCCTTGGGAGATTGTGAAGAAGAGAAAAGATTGCTTATCGATCCATATCAAAATTTTCATGCTAATCCCTGCCAGGAGACTGAGTGTCTGGTATCAGAGTTAATAATCTGATTTCTAGGCTGTCTAGGACAATTCCAGCCAACGTGAGGGCCTAATCACAGCGCCGTCTTCCCATTTGAGAACAGCTGCCTTGGTCCTGCAACACGCCACTTCCCTTCCATCACCCCCAACCCACCCCCGCCCGGGCCTCTGGCCTCTGCCACCTACTTGGACAGTGATGGAGCATATGATAGAAACATGTTGACAAATTAAATTTTTTACATTTCAGAGGAGATTTGCTGCAGCTCGATTGGTTGGTGATGGCGGTTATTTGGGAAGTGCTGATAGAGGCAGCAGTGACCTCTGTGAGTGTGCTCATGGGATTCTCCTGTACGTTCCCTCCTCTGTTTTCTGATCTGCTGAGCAGCAGCTGATGACATAGCCGGAGCTTGTAGTTACCCGGTCCTCTCTGAGTTCACTGTACTTTTGTAAGACTTAAAGTGAAACACTTAATCAAAGTAGAACATTAATTTTTGCTGTTGTATAGTGCAAATGTTTGGCTGAAAATTTTAAAAACTAAAACCTCAAGCATACACATGTAAACTAATGCTGCTTTATTTAGTGCCTCCAGTGTTTCCAATCAGCCGCTGTGGTGGTCATAGTGGTTCCCTGCTGCAGTAAGGGATGTGAGGAGCCTGGATGGGGCACCCTGAGGAGAGCCAGCTGATGTGACCCAGTTAGGCTAATATCCCCATCCCACATTTTTCTCTATTAAATCGTAATCACGGACTTGTCGAGTGTCACTTGACATTTGCATTCAGCCATGCAGATCCGCGATGCACACAGTGGGCAGAGGTTTCCACAGCTTCCTTCCACTGGGTGCTTTGTTCAGTCACCAGCTCTCATCTTTCACGGCGCCATGGTGACAGATGACCAGTCTGCGGGTACTCCTCCGTGATTTCTACTGTAGAGTGAGTGATTTACAGAACAGAACATGAAGGGACATTTGTCAAACACGCTGCACGCAGGTGGTCCATTGGAGGAGATGCTTTCTTCAAGCTGTGGCAGAGAACACAGAGAAATGACAAGGACATGTGAAAAGAAGCAGCCGACACTGTGTTAACGTCTCTCAATAATCAATCTCCTCATCTTGATGTTGACAAAAAAAGAGTCGATATGTTGAGAGTGCTTTGTGATTGGCTTTGATTTCTACCTCCCTTCCAAATGAGACTTTATTGTCCATCTCACTCTCGATATGTCATTGATGATGGCAAACCTGACAAGGACTGACCATATTGATGAAACAGGCACACATTGTCATTTATTTTTTTTATACTAAGTTAAGTGACAGACGTGAAAATGCAAAGAAGGACCAAACAAAGCAAAGACTGACAGAACAGAAGACACATCAAACATCAAACTTTATTCTTAAGAATGCTAAACAAATTTTGGACCGCTGCATTTGGCATACGATGAACTGAACCTGCCTCCTGGGATGTTGTTTCATTTGTGTGTGTGAATGTTTCATGTGTCTGTGTCTGAGGTGTGAATAGCGTCTTATGTTGCCTGCCAGGAGTCATTAGTTTGACAGTAATGTTGCCAAAAACACGTCCTCAATTATAATCTGTATCTGTTTAGGAGTGCACAATGATGTGTTAGGGTGGCCTGTTTTATGCTATTGTGTTATAGCCTTGTCATGGTGGCTCAGGGGAAGACTTATCCATATGAGAGGCTTAGTGAAGCCTGTTCAGATCTGCCAGGATTAGGCCCAGGCTAATACACTGGGTCAACAGCATGGTTCTCCTAATGAGACAGGTGTACAGTACTTACAACCGTCTCTCCACGTAGAGGAGGCTCAAACAAAAGCTGATATCATCCCTCTGGGCTTAGCCCGACTAATATGATATCCCCCAGTAGTAAATACAGTCGCTGTATCAACCTTAATGCAGACATGCTCGGAGGTGATCTAGGCTGTGGAATATGGCGAGAGATTGGCACATTAATGGCCATTTAAAAATAAGAAATGAAAAAAAATCACAAACAAAAAACATTTTAGGAGGATTTAATGCTTTGTCTCTCTGAAAGGCTGCGACACACAGCATCACGCGATTATAGCTGCATGTCGAGGCGAATAGAGCGAACCGCAGTTGGTCCACAGCAGCCCATTTAACAACCTGCATGTGCATGTGCTAAAAACATACTCCGCTATACAACATTACACACTACTTCACCTGCATAATAATGCTTTATTGGGTTTATGGTTGATCATTACATACTACATTCAACACCGTTGGGTTGTTTTTGTTGAGAGTGAGTTCCATCTCCCACTTTTCATTACCCAACCTTTTTTCCCCCGACTCCACCCCCACCCTCTTCTCCCTCTACTCCTGTCAAAACATTTGTGAAATCCTATTTTCCCTTAATAAAGTATAGTTCTGTCTTGTAGAGGTATGGTAGGATAACATGTCATACTCTGTCTTTGTTGAGAGTGGCGCCCTGCTGATGTTCTTAGGCAGTGAGAAAATTGCCTTATTGAAACACGTTGCTTGGGGTGAGTATAATGCCACGCTGAGGGCCGGCATTATGCACATGACATACGCAGGACCTTGCAGTGGAAAAACTATGAATATAAAGTAATCACTGAAGGCACCTACATGTTCTACTACCATGATAGCTTTGCTTTTCCTCTAACCTTTGTCAAATATGATGATTCCATGATTGCCAACAAAGCATTCGGGTCCAAGCTCGTTGCTTCTACAATCAATTCAGTCTTGCAGCTATACAAAAGCCCCTCACACACACACACACACACACTTTGAGGGTGATGCATGTAATAAAAATTAAAGATTCAATTATTAAAGCATTTCACCTTTTGAAAAAACAAAACAAAACTGATGCCGTGTTGTGGTCTTGAAGGTAATGCTTCTATATCACAGTCATTACGAGCAGTTTGAGTTTAATGGGCCAGCCTGTGTGTGTGTGTGTGTCTGTGTGCATGCGTGAAAGAGAGCGAGAATGTTCTGGGGAGCTGTGTAAACAGAAGTACTAAGCTACCCCAAGAGTGCACTTTCTCTGTGAAGTTAAGAGCTGGCAACACATGTTTATTACAATTTCAAACAAAATGCAAATGCCATTAAACAAATGGGGCTGCGGCAAATTAGCCAGGAATTTAATATTCGCAGAGTCTATGATATAGGACATCTTGTTACGAGACAGTGATCTGAAGTATCAATCGCGAGTCGAGCCTTTCATCCAGCCTGCTCTCTTGAGAATATTTGTAATTAGCATCATTTGCCTAATACTTCAGGTTAATTAGAATATTTAATTGAATAGCTCTAATCTTCGGAGATGACTATATTATAATCAAATTAGCACCACCACTAGGCCGGCTATTGAACGTGGCAGACTGCCTGGCTCCTGTTCTCTTATCTGCTCCATCTCCGTTGAGCATTCTCACATACTTAATGGCCCATTTGAACTATGCTATCAACATTTGATTATTCCTGAACAACAAAGGCAGCCACAACCAGTAGGCATAAAAGAAGAGATGATAAAGAAAAGCACTATGGCTCCCATATGGCAGGTTGGGGAGAGCGCTCGTTCTGCGTGAAGCAGCCGAGCCAGGCAGCAGGGCCTGTGAGGCCATCAGTGAAAGGAGTCGACTCGACTCTTACTTCCCTCCATTCGCCCCTCATCTACGCTGCCAAGTGTTTACCAAGATAAGCAGATGAGGAGACATATGCCTGAGAGGCTGCTGGAGAACTATTGAGAGGGTTTTAGTTGTTCAAGCAGATGAAAGGACGTCTGCAGTGTTTACGCTACTGCATACGGAAACCATTTCTAAGTCTTTATGGGTGCTTTTGAGATAGATAGGTAGGGAGATAGATAGATAGATGAAGTATACTAATATGAATTATAAATATCACGATGATATATGCATTGGAGAATAACTTATAATCTTTTTTTTACATTTTCAATAGTGGCTGCTCCGTGCAGGAACAACCTCTTACATGTGTACTAAAATGTGTGATATGACCAATTTTTTATTGCATGCGTGCCCACTTTTTTTCACCTCTATCATTAACTGTGATGAAAACGTAAGGTATCTCATACACCAAAGCTCCGTGTTGCTGAGAAAAACTCAAACAGAAAAGCAAATATTACAGTGTGTTCAGCTGCAACTAACAGATGGCAGCTAAATTAAAAGAAATTACATATACATTATCTTCAGTTTATGGCTCCACTCTAATTGAGGCGATTATAACTCCTACCTTTCTAGTCTATAATGAAGTGAATGAATTCATTTAGGGTGAACGTGTGGAAATTGTATTCACCAGTATTTTGTGTTCAGTGTCTAAAGTGATCATTTTTGACAGCGCCATATGCTTCACTGGCAATATTTCTTCTTGGATGAGTTTTATTAGATAATTTTATTTGTCCCTGTGCTAATTTCTTTATATATCTGCAAATGAACTCTTGTTGCAAATAGGTAGCCATATGCCATGACGATGCGAACGCTAAAAAAACATTCCTTAGGCTTTCTTCTAATGTATTTTCCCCCCCGCTTTTCACTGTATTATGCATTGTGATCATGTTAAAATGATAATGAATGGAGGAATCATTAATTTCAATCCGGCCTTTGTGGATTCGTTGCATACACCCCTAGAAGGACTCAAAACGTCATCTCTTGCCCTTTTCAGTTGCAGATATTTATAAAAAGCAATCATCAGCTAAGGATCATAAGATAATTTTATACCTTTGACTGGAATGCATGAGTATATGACTTCAAAGCTTACTTGGCCGTTGAACCCCCACAACAACAGGGCTTGTGGTAGCTTGACAACAGCATAACACAAACAATGTGGCCAGCAGATGACCCACCATCCTTTGCACATAAAAGCTAGCCCTTATCTTATCTGTGAGCAGGAGGTTCTAGTAGAATTTCTTCCAGTGTGTCATCACTGCACAAATGTAATTCTAATGGGTGATTATAAGATGCTGTCAATCAAACAATTTTGGAAACTTGTTTTTCATAAACATTTTCCATAAAATGATTCCTCCCCCACCCAGACACACACACCACCGCCCATGGTGGTTTAGTATATCTCTGTGAAACAGGTCCAAACGTTTGCTCCTTGCTGCAGCTTCAGAGTCCGAAGCCCTGGCTCCGCTTGCGCCTTTGCAGTGAGAATATGTGCAAAGTCAACTACATTTTTCCCACCACAAAGTCTTTCAGACACAGCGTAACACGATTTCAAAACACTTTATTTTTTTCTCCAGGAGGAAATGAATGAAACAGGCACACATATGCAGCGAGCACGTCCTTCACTGTACAAGGTAATTAGAAGGTACAACAAAGCTCCGAGGCTTTCCAGGGTTGTGATCATCCCCACAAAAATTCCATGTTCTCATTAACATTTCAATTTTAGATTATATTTGGATGATTAAAGATGATTAAAGCTGACCAATCATACATTATATATAATTACTTAAATAAATAAACTTCTATAAAATACCTGATTACATCAAACTAATAATAATTTTATTTGCAAATGTGGCACAATGGCACAAAGAAATAAAATAAAAAGATAAACACATTGTGAGCCCTTGAGAACATGACAATTCAAAGCTATACCGCTGCATTAAAAGTGTGTTCCGGTGCTTCAACACCACAAAAAACAACAACAAAGAAAAACAGGATGACTTTAGAAATTCATCTAAAGCTCTTCTCCTGGGAGAGGTTGTGAGAAAGAAACCTTGGTGATCTATATTAGGATTGTTTAAAAAAGCCTGCACTGGTCTAGTTTGCGATGTCCGAAGCAGTCAGACCCCAGTGTATGGTCAGAGGCGGTTTGATGCTGGGTTTGATGGAGTATGTCAGTCCAATCAGCCCAGCTTCCAGAGTCTGATTGGTTCTGCCAGCCAGAGAGGCAGCCCTGATATTAGCTCCACGGCCAGCTGACAGCCGGCATAGAGAGCAGCAGTACGCTGCACACCAACAAAGCTGCACATTGAAGGGCCACACTTTGTCTGGCGGATGTAATAGATAGCGGTAGAAATGTAAAGTATAAAGTATAAGTATATACAAATGAGAAAGGGCATTTGAGAACCAAATGTCGCCCAAGTGACCACATTGAAAAAGATAACTCGGGTAATTTGTCTTCGTGAGTCTTCTCTTATTTTAATATTGATATGAAGATGAAAAGAAAAAAAAGAAGAAAAAAAAAAAAACACATGATATGTCTTGAATTTATATTATATGATGTATGTGGAGATGCTGTATTAGAAAGCTTGCAAGTCAGTGCACAAGTTTGTACCTTGAAATTTGGTTGGTTGGCGTCTCTTCAGGACTAAGGGAAGTCTAGAATGCTCTGGAAAAGTTCTGGGGGTAAATTTTCTTGGAGGTTTATGAGCCATGGCTGATGAGTAGATGGCCCAAGTTAATTATTATTGAATTTGTTTCCCTGCTTCACTGATACTTACCTATATCCTGATGCAACAATGACAGCAGATATACTCTTATTGAACGAAGGATGTGGCTCTTCACAGAATCATACCGTTACATGTGAGAGCTTTATCTTCCTACCCTGTATTTAACAGCTTGCTTACTATTCTGTGTGAGAAGTTTACATTTTAAGTTAAAACATTTTTTTTGTCATTCAGACAAAAAACAAACAAAAAACAGTTGACAAAGCTGCAGAGCTTTATTTCAGAAATGAGTAAAGATTGAGGCAAATTACTCAAATTGAACACATAATCTTGAAATTACATGGGCAAGCATGAAATGTAATATAACCTAATTGCTCAGTGATTTAGAGGCAGACTTGCCTTCTGTTTCTTCCACAGAGACAGGATATAAATCCTCTTGATAAAAATATAAACCTGTTGCTGCCATAATTGAAAACAAAAGAGACTGAACACAAACGAAACTACACAAAAAAGTATACAAGCAGGGAAAGAGTTTTTTGAATAATGAAACAGGTAAATTCTTGTCCCTTATATATTAATTTAGATTCTTTCCCCCCCATTAGCCTTCTATAAACAGATGAAACTCTCTCAATTCATGAATGGAAGCGAGGCATCGGCCTCATGTCCCTCAGTGACTTTGACTTTTTACCATTTCTGTTTGGTGGCGTTTATTACAAATTATTGTGTGGTCCAGAACACAGTAAATGTGTTGACAAGATTATTAAACTGTAGCCTCTGTTAATACCTGAGAATAAAAAAATTCAAACTCCAGTCTGAGGTGGTGTGACATTGGCTAGAATAATTATTACTTAGATATTAAGTATAAATTATGAAGTATTTCTGAAGTATTTTTTAACAATAACTAGTGATACCAGGAGTCAATGTCACATGTCAACATGCATCACTGTCATTGCAAATATATGACACCTTTAAACCAAAGAATACATATTTGTACATCATCACCTGCTTATTAGTGTATTCATGTTCCACACTGTGGTGATTATGTTCCATCTCAAGTTCCTGCCTATCAAAACAGCTGGTAACGTCTGCTAATGTTTCAGAAGCTGCTGTGGAGTTCAAGTTCCAGCCATGGAACCTGAAACATCCGTGCATCTGTGCATGTTAGTTAATCTGATCTGGTGTATGTTAGTTGACAACATGCTTGCACGCTTGTATTATTTTATTCAACTATGAGTTAAACAATGTTTTTTTCACATTGGGGCAGTTAAGATGGATGTTTCTTGCATCCTCACAGCTCACATCCAAACATGTTTTCTCTGTATTCTGTCTTTGCTCTGAGACAATATGTAGGAACGTTTGTCATGGGTTATCAGGGGATGATATATAGTCTAGCCTGCAGAGAAACATGTGTTGTGCTTTAATCTAGAGTGCATAGGCCGGTATTCATGGCCAGCAGCTGGAGAAAATCACAGGAGACGAAGAGTCCACCGTGGAGAGTGGAGACATACAGCCTGCCTGCCTGGCAGATGCTGGTTCTTGTTATCAGCCCTTTCTCCGCCTTATTTATGTGGTGACTTACAACCCAACACACACTTTCCACCCTCAAACCCTGCTCCTTTGCCACACAGACACATGTTCATATGTGTAAATGTTTAATTTGGTACTCTCTGAGCCAATGAAAACTGCACCAACCATGTTCTTCTTTACCTCTGCTGAGGAAGGTATTTTTTACTTACACTGTATACTCGTCTGTCTGTTTAATCATGATTTCTTTTTTCAAGATATTTATTTTGTAAGAGAAAATTAAATTAATCTTCTTGATGGCCAACAGACAGTGCCAACAACGGGTTTGCTGTACATTTAATAAAACTTTGGTAGATATCTGTTTTTTTTTTTTTTTTACACTGCCTTGTGCATGGATAAATACGTGACTTTATTTTCAGCATAAAATGAAAGAACACCAGTACAAAGACAGTTATGCTAGCATGGCAAAGAGCACTGGCATGGCCACAACGGACGTGTTCGCGTCTGTAGAACATTTGTTGTACTATTGACATTGTAACCAATTTACTAACCAATTTCACAGATTTGACAACAACATCCGTCAAAAAACATTCTGTCCTAAAAGTTGGAATATTGATTTATATCCCAAGTTTATTTAAAAGATGTTGTGAGACAGGGTCGGAGGAAACACATGTCATAGATGCAGAGAAGATTTTTAACTTCATGTGACAGAAAGGAATGAAAGCCCAAATCCCTATTTTTAGTCAGCGCAAAGACACGATTTCTAGACACCGATGTAGCGATATAACACAGTTATTATTTATGGGCAGCATAGGGGGGCTGCACTGATGTAAAAATGACTCCACCACCTGATGCTTTGCTTGTTTACACAGAACCAATCTAATCAGAGACACACATCTACCTCCACCGCTGTCACAGCCGCCGAAGTTTGCCCCCAACTTCAGTCAGTGTTCACTTTCACAAGGACTTTGAGGTGATAAGATGATGCAATACCTCATCATCATTACATCCACTCTGCACAGCACCTGAACAGACATGAACAAAGGTACACAGACACAGAGATTAAGTAGATATTCAGTCACATTTACTTGTCTCTTTGAAGACTTTCACATGCAAAACGAGCCAAACAATTCCTTCACCCTGAGACGCAGTTTCAAACGAGTGTGTTTGAAGGATCCGTCTGGACAATCGGCCAAAATGATGCAAAACGTGCGTTTGCACTCCAAATCCTATCCGTGTGGACGGGCCCTCACTCACATCCACACAGGGTAATGTGGGTGGAGTGTCTTTCAATAAATAATCTATGACATGTGTATGAGGTGTAAAATGCTTAGACATATGACTAGTTCATATTTAGAAATGTAACATTGTAATGTTGGTCATATTGAAGGAATTTGACGGATAACTCAAAGAACAACGCCGCTGCAGTACGACAGCGTGTTTGTAACAGATTTCGGCCTCGGTCGGCTGCTTGTCTTGTGAGCAGGGAAAATCTCACGCTGCCTTATACATAGTTTCTGCTTCACACTGCTGCTCTCTTATTGACAATCCCCTTCTGCGATATTTATGTCACATATTTAATATGGACATGGGAATGATTATCAAATCCATAGTTGCCAAGAGAGTCCGATCGGCCTTAAATAATGGATGAGCAAGGATGCGACTCAATTTGTGAGGCCGCACAGAGAGACAGGGCAAGCGCAGCCATCGACCTCTCCACCCACCCCCATCAGTTTCTCCCTCTCTGGAATGTCATTATTCTGGTCGATCTTTTCTCCCCTCGCTTGACATCACTCAATGTAATCATCCTTCAATAAAAAAAAACCCTGCTTGTAATAAAAGGAACAACCCGGGTCAATACACAGAATATGGAGAGGGATGACCCTGTGCTGGGAGACAGCGTATAAATGGGCCTCTTCATCAAAGCGGATAGACGCCTGGTGCCTTAACGGGAATTCGACCGTGGCTGGAGTTATCATTACTGTTACCTTTTGTATCATCGGTGTTTGTACTCTGTGAATATGAGGAAGAATGATTACTACATTAATGAATCAATAGGCTAATGAAGCAGCCATTGTGTTAGTGTATTGAAATACACTGGCGTATATTGAAGACTGCTACACCGTTTCAACGCTGAGTCGTGCTGTCATATTACGTGACCGCACACTCACCTCGAGAAATAAATGCAGGATATTAATAAAGCAGACGAACAAGTATAGTACTGGGAGGTAGTACTCAATGTGAACTGCACAGTAGGATGTGCAAGTAAAGCAGGAAATGAATGTTTCTCTCTTATCGCATGCTCTTCCTTACCTCCACGTGAGCAGATCGAAAAGCTACGTCTGGACTGAGGATGGGGCGAGGGTCAAATTAACTGACAGGGTAATTCTGTAAGGACGACATGCCGAGCTGCTGATTATCCCTGAGCTGGCATCATTTTTTGTTTATCAAAAAATGTTAATTGCCTGTTTTTACGAGTGGGAAAAGATTAAAAGTTAATAGGAGAGACTAAATAAACACAATGCAATTGCATGGGGCTGTAGAAGATGGTAATTAATTTGTGGCCACCCCTGAGCTAATTAGCTAATATAAAGCAGGAAAAAAAGAAGTTAATGAGGCTTAATCTTACTGATACACTGAAAAGTTTAGACTAATGAATTTATGAATGCGTGAAGAAATCAGCTACACGTTCGCTCCAACTTTCCCGTTGTGTGGCACCTCTGCGAGATGGGAAACTTAGTTGGTGTTCTCCAACTTGAGCACCTTGAATGCACACTGTAAGAGTTTAGAAGCTATATAAAATTTCATAGCGCTGTTTGATTCAGTGTGCGTAAGCTAAATCAGGAGTGCTGCCTCCATGCCGAGCCATTGATGGTGGAGCGCAGGAGGGCTCATACCCTCCCAGCAGTTAGTTTGTTTTGCAGTATCAGGATACAAGAGCTTGTATGTCAGGGGTTCGTATGAGGTCACCATTCCCTGGGAGGCAAAGTATATAGGGGTCCAGGGGGCTATGTCTGCATTTAAACTACACCTCTCCATCGAGTTACTGGGATGTCACGTCCCGCATGTTCGTAGCTCTAATATCTGTCTGTCTCACTCTTTGCACATGTGATGCTCATTTGAAGAAACAGCTTATTAATTCACATGCTACTGTGATGACCACAGATGAAATTACTTACGCTCAACAGCGTCACAATGACATTTACTGTTGACACCGTGGACTGAGGTTCATGGGTAATTTGAATGAAATTACAGGGCCGTGGTGAATCCTGAGTGTCAGACCAGGGAGGTAATTAGATAATTGCAGCTTTCATAAATGTAATTTATCAGGAAAGGCAAAGGCCAGCGCTGGTGGCTGATGGGTTAGCATGCACGCAGTCTTTTTGTACTGACCTGCCATGCTTCCACATTCTGAAACAAGACTTTATGAGCTGCAGAGATGATAACACAGAAAAAAACCCTCATCAAGCGTTTCACAGTTACGTATATGATGTAAATCCCTGGAAATTGACTGTGTTGCATTTGCATGTCACACAGGGGGCATGTATCATATAAGCTGCACAGACTGAATCACTGGGAGGGGGAGCACAGGGTTAAGGGTTATTTTTCGTAGCGTATAAATAGATAGATCCTAAATAAGTGTATGCCACGGTGAGGAGTAAAACATGTTGGACATGAACGCACTTAACAACTGTTAACTTCAGCTTACGGGACAGCTTCAGTCTTCACATTATTTATTGTGTGAGACAGCGCAGCCAATCACAAGCAATGGATGCTAGTGGATGAGCGAAAGTGGCTACTTCACGACAACTCAGATCTATATAAAACATTGGTGTCCATTCTGTTGGGAGACATGTCACAAGCTCACTCACAACAATGTGTTGCCCAATTGGACATGATGAGGACATTCAAAAATAAATACAAATCCCCTTTCAAACTTTTTTATTGGGGTTAGAAAATTCATGTTATTCATCTTTTATATTTTTGTCACATAAATTTTATATATTTTTTTTCTTCATTTATCTTTATCAGACAGCATGGAAACCACAGGAGATTGAGGACAAAGGCTTTGATTATACGCCAAGTACTGATTTCATAAATGCCTCATGCTGAATACTGAAACATGATAGGTCAAATACAGGTCTAAATGCTTTTTCCAGTTTCCTATTTTTTCCATCTCAACATATCCATCTGGTGTCCGTACTCTCCCGCCTCTGTAATGGAACTCTATTGCCAAAGCATTTCTCCCTCAGCCTGGGTCAAGAGGTCATCACTGATGTCACTCTCAAAGTAAACCAGTGGCAAATAGGTCCTGACATGTACTCTCCAATGAAAGAATGAGACTGGACAGCTCCTCTGGCTGCGCAACTGATAAGCTATAGAAAAGAATATGTGAGGGTTGGAGAATCACGGCCAGTGCTCCTGTCTGCAGAGAGAATAATACCAGCTGCTGCTCGAATAACAACTGGATGGTCTGCAGGAGTTTGTTTTTTCCTCCTTCTCTTTTCACCTCCCAACATGCAGTGTGACAATTGTGCTTTTCTTTAATCTTGTTTCTGTTATGCTGTTAAACTCCCAGGGATTATCATTTCACCTCTCAGATTTGTGTTTCACCATATGCCATCTGTCTTTCTGTCGCCTTCAGTCAAGTATGAAAGCGAAACAAATTCCTCATGTTCCCTGTCAGCTGTGTGTCATGTAGTGTGTGATTTGCGATGCACGTCGTAATCTAGTGCAGATTTCTACGCCCGTTTGTTCTCTGCGTGCAGCGTGACCGCTCACTCTCTGCCCTCTCTGCTCTCACATCTTGGCTCTTATCTCTTCTCTGTCGGACTGGAAGATAGTGTGATATGATCACAGGATAGTAAATGGAAGAGTCTTGATTCTATATTTCCGCATTCCCATTCTTCTACTTGTTGATCTGACTCTCCACTAGCCCAGTCCCAGACAGGATGACTGAATGAGCAGGAGACTGGCATTTTGTGTGATAGAGTTACACTCCACAAAATGGAGTCAATCAAGGGCTGCATGAAAAACAAAAATCTGACAGAGGTTTCAGCAAGATTGTCGGCCTTCATGACAACAAATCCATAGCACTAAAGAGAAAAAAAAGGAGTAAGCTGAGTGGGGGTGAGGAAAGGGAAAGCATGGAGACTTTAAGAAGAATCGAGAACCCTGACATAGTGTGAAACAGGAATCCTCCGAGTCAATCAGAGCACTTACCTTTCCGCTGTCCATAACACTATTTCATACCAATTATTGCCCCCACTGAGCAGGTGACAGGCTTGTGTGCAAACGGCAGCACCAGGCAAACTCCCGGTAATCCCAAAATGACGGATTGGGAGGGAAGCCTTGCAGTGATTTGTGACAAAGTAACTGAACGTAGACTTCTGTACTTAGAAACGTGAGAGCAGTTTGTCTTCATGCTTATGGTAACACTTTGATTTGATGCACGGGTTTTAGTCCACCTCGCCAGTACATGACTCACTGCAAGCATCACCGTTCAACTTCTAAATTAAAAATTGCTGTAGGGTGTCTAATTGATACCTCCTGTATATTAATCATTGAAGTCAATATTTTTTTTTTTATATGCGTTCATACAAGCATCCTTTTGCTTTTGTGTTTACTCATCCCCCCCCACACATACATGAAAAGTGTCCTTGTTTCTGCAGGAACATTCACAGACCGTAAAGATGGTGGCTTTGTTTGACTGTTACCCATAAAACCAGAAAAGCTCTTTGCTTGTATTCTTTTTTTTTTTTTCTCCAGACAAGCCCTTAAAGCCGACCGCCTGTTATATTTCCTCCACATCAATGTGTCACCTAGTTCCGCTACAGCAGGATGTCAACTTAATGCAACTTGAGGGTTAAGAAAACACCATCCTTGCTGCTGACTGATGGTCTGCCACCACTCACACAAAAAAAGTTTAGAAATCTGATCCACCTGTCATCTCGCCGGTGATTATGAATCTCTTCCTCTAGCGGGTCGGTGGCCCATTCAGACGCAGTCTAGCTTGGCCTCGCTCAGCATTAGTTACATGGGTGAGAGCATAACCTTCAAATTGCTTCAAGTGAGTGAGGGAGAGAAAGAGTCCAGCTCATCCTAATGTAAACAACTGTGCCCCAGCAGCGAGCCCACAAAAATAGACGTGAAGAAAAGGTCTTTTTCTTCTTTGATGTTGTAATCTAATTCTACCAATCGGAGTCATGTAGTGAAGTATCTGAATGATTCTTAAAACTAATTTTACTTTAACAAATAAATGTAAAAGGGGGGAAATAGAAATGTATAACACATGACCTCTTACTTCCCACGTTGTGTGTGTTTTTTCCTCTTTTCATCTCCTTAAGACAAGTGGACAAACAGAAGGAGAATACCTGTTTCTTTATCTTTAACCTCATGGTGAACTACAGATGACCTTCTGAGTCAACTGCATTAGCTGTGGGGTGGTCAGCGTGTGTGTGTGTGTGTGTGTGAGTGAGTGAGTGATGGGGGTCTGGTAGAACAGAGCGGGTGACCGAGGGGATATTTCATGTTCTCCATTAGAGTTGTTTGGGTTAGAGGGGTTAACTCAATGAGGCTAAGTAAGTTTGAGCTGTGAATCACAGCAGCAGACTTGTGCATTCACTTATGCACAATTTCAAATGTAGAAGGCAGATGTAATCACATTACCCTGCTTCTTGATGAAAAGGTGTACTCATTCATTGCACCAGCTTAAATTCAAACCAATTTGTCCAACCTGTTATTTGGTTTCAACTGGTAGGAAGGAGAAATACTGTTCTGTGTAGTGATGTCTAACAGTGAGACCCCTTTCTTCTGTTCCCAGGTAGGGTCTGGACATATTTATTATAGAGCGTCTCTGTTTTGATTGTGTTGTTGAGAAGGAAGATACGAAGATAGGACTTCCAGCTGCTCGGGATGCTTGAGAGTCCTGGGAGTCCTGGCCCACCTGCCCGTTCGGCAGGACCAGCCAAGTGGGCAGGCGCTGTTATGGGTCCGTGATAGGGGGTTGATGGGGCTACAGAGGCTGTGCCAGACAAGCCACAGATGTCTTAAATGACTTGGCATGATGGGATGGTTAAGGCTTGTGAGCACGGCTCGCAAATGAATCAAACAGTTTTTCAGTGATATGAGAGCTGGTATCGAGGTGTAAAAATGCAGAAAAAAAAACAATACACACAGAGATGGTAGTACTGGTATCACTTGGCCGGGTACGTGCTTTCGGACGAAATGTCTACTGCAAGTGAATTGGTGTTTTTTTTTATATTTTCTATACAATTGCTCAAAGCTGGACATTTCAACCCAGACGATTCGAGTTAACAGAAACAAAGACAACAAAAGACGAGCTTCCAGCCTGAATCAAACACCCTTGACACCGACACACAACAGAAGGGACCCCATTAGACGATAATTCATGTGGAAGCTCTGGGAGCCTGATACCATTATCACACAGCAAATCTGCCACATTTTGCTTCCGCCACATTCAGGTGATGTAAATTCTTTGACTTTATAATGCAAACAAATATGTATTACTCTCTGTTGTGGGAGGTCGTTGTGCCATCAGGCTCGATTCTCTGGCCCTTCTGTTCGGTTCTGCGTGTTCAGCTCCAGGTACTCCAGGTACTCCGGCTCCCTCCCATCTTGAACAGCATGCCACTTTAATAAGTCACTCGAAATTGCCCATAGGTGTGAATGGTTGCTTTGTGACATCTCGTCCACGGGTGTACCAGGTTGTTCACCCACTGACAGTTGGGACTCAGAACATAAAGCGGGTCCATTGAGATCAGCTGTTTAATCCTTAAAGTATTCTGCTCATCTGATTCTGGAGTTTATGATTCTACAACATTCTGAAAAAATAATTGGACTGACTGGAATCAACACTCACATGATATTTACAATATAACTGAGTTTGTTTAAGTTTGTTCATATTGATGGTACGCGTTATTACATGACCTTCTGCATACACCTCCATGTACAAACACCCTAAGCTGAACTCTCTCGCAAGAAAAATGCCAGTGATCAGGTATAGGACCTGCGGAGTGTGTGTGTGTGTGTGTGTGTGTAGAGGGGGAGCCAAACTAGTCTCTTTAACTTTTTAAAGACTTTTCAGCATTTGTTCTGCACACTTACCTACGCAAACTCCAAGGGGCCACAGTGACTGGGGTCCCATTTCAGGCCCAGCGTGGAGCCACAGAGCTCCTCAGCTGTAAAATGAGAGCGCCGGAGCGCAGTGTGAAAATGGATTAGCCTTGCTGAGATAAGGGGAGCCCTCAGCGAGCCATGCACAGTTTCAATGGGGAAAAAGGACTGCTGTACAAATTGTTTTTGGTACATTAAGTACCTGTTACTTTATTTCACAGATGGAAAACAATAACGCAGGCTCCGGGGTTGGAACCACCGCTGCATTGAAAAATGTGAGAGGTTTGCCCTCCGAGTTTGCCCCTTTTTCTTAATATGCAAAGTGATTTTTGTGAGCACGACTGACTAAAAGAGTTCAACAGATTGACAAACATGACATATGGTGATAAATGACAGTGCCAGGTTGGCAGCCAACAGGCCACTGAGGGAAATCATACAGAATATCCATGTTAATAAAAAATAAAATAAAAACGGCTCAATGTTCCCACTCAGCAAACAGAGCAGGGATTTTTCATTAATAGGCCCGCTGCTGCACCAGGGCCTCCCAAATTAAATGAGTGTGTCAGATCCTGGATGATTTATACATTTGGACTGATCTAACAGCTCTGTGGAACAGCTATGACACCCTGACAAGCCAACAATGGATATGAAAAATGAGCCAATACCACCAGACTAAATCTGAGACTTTCAAAGCCAAATGCACGCAGAGAATCGAAAAGCCTCTAACATACGAGCACGTATAATGAAAATAAAGTGAGAGAGAGAGAGAGAGAGAAAAAAAAAATCACCCTCAAGATTCTCAGCACAATTTTAGCTAAATCATTCAGTGTTTATGTGAATGGAGTGATGGAGACAAATTGGTCTGAGTGGAATGTGGCAGTACTTCGCCTTTCTGATGTCTTTTTGTGGCCGCGTGGAGAGCACATCACTTTCAAGCTAAATGAGATAGCAGGTGTTCTACAGAGCTTTGAAAAGGAGAACGTCAAATCAGCTTAGGTGCATGTCACCATACATCAGTTGTTCGGGTTCTATCATATTTGAAACACATATGCAGTTATCTCTCCTTTTATTTCTGTTTACCTGAGGAGAATCTTTTATGAGGCCTTGAGCACCAAAGTCCACCATGGCAGCTTTTATAATTGTGTTGTGTGGAAAGCGATTGGCCTTACACACATGTTAGGTGAAGAGATAAAAACCAACATGATGGACTGAAGCATTTTTGCTTTTCTTAGTATTGTCCGTTTACCCTCTCATTGTCTGTCAGATGAAAAACTGCACTCGGTGTTCTTCAGAGCTCAGCAGATTTAGAGGAAACAATTACCAGGCCGGTGATCTCTGTTCCCCAGTCTCCAGATAAACACCCAGCGCCCTGAGGTGTGGTCAGAAAATGATACAGTTTTAAACGGGTTAAATTTCATTGTTTCCTCAACCCCGCACACCGCCCCCTCCCCCGCCACGCACTTCGCTTTCCCCCTCTGAGGTTTTATTTCACAAAAGTGTGGACACATTTTTTGTCGATGGGGGCAAAAAACAGAGAGCGAGCAACAATAAAGAATATGAAAAGCCCATCTTCACAGAACATTAGACATCACAAAACAACCCAAAGCTATGATTGGATATATCAAAACTGACAAGTAAAAAAAACTTGATTGCTGAGTGTCTATTGATTGAGCTATATTTCACTGAGAGAGTTCAGCCTCGTCGCATCTTTGCAGTGCAGGAAAAACCCTGCTGCAGAGACACATTTAATACAGACAGTCAAGGAAAAACACAGAAATAAGCAAGGTGCTTCATTGGTATATATATATATATATATATATATATATATATATATATATTTATTTTACTGTACTGCCCTCAAAGACATGGAGATTGTTGAAAGTAATTTGAACGTAATATTCTTTATGTAATGTAATTCTTTATGTAAGATGGATTTAAGCGATTCAGTCAGTACAACTGAAATGGAAAAAAAAAAGACAAAAGTACAGGGTCAAGTCAGTATATTACAAATGAAGGTCAGATTGACCTACATTGTTAAAGTACAGCCACAAAATAATCACCTTGACAGTGGACAAATATTATTATTGCTTGTTGGAGGACACAGAGGTGTGTACAAACTCCTCTCACAAAAACTCATATGCATTGTCATCTATTTAAAGGGAGATCCATTTTTTTCTGGGCAATCATGTCCAGCTATCACTTTGTCTTGTTTTTGAAGTAAAATGTTCTATTCTTCCTGTATTTGCATTGTGTGTACACTGAGACACACTGTTTTGGAGTTCAAATATGATTCTGCAGAGCTACACATGATGCGAAACTGAAGAAAAGAGGTGTGTTAAGACAGTGGGTGATATAAGATAACATTCTTTACCTGCCAGCCTCCTGTCTCTCTGTTCATGGCAGTCTGCCTGAGTCATTGATCCTTTATCCGACTGAAGTTCCGACAGGATAGCGTCCATGCCGACTGAGATATGATATGCTGACTAATGCTGTGATGAGTGTGTGCCCCTGTTCCGTGGTTCTGGACCAGCAACCACATTTCTAATTACACTATTTCCTCTGAGTCCTGCCCTTCTGTCAGTTGTACCTCGTTGCTACAACTATACTGTGAATACTGACTTCTGTGTTATATACTGTCACTTCAAAGTAGCAACATGCGGAGGAGTAGCAGTATGCTAATAGACAACAAAACTTAGACATTGCAGCATTTAAGAATGTAAGAAGCATGATGGAACAAGCCAGTGCTGACATGATGCTGTCCTGAGAAAGTCTTTCAGCATTAAATTAGACGAAGTCAAGGGCAAATATTTACAGTTGTATTTACCTCCATTCACACGTTTGACTAAATAAATACATTTCATTCTTCGCACGAACTAAAATTTACCGTAAGTGTTGGACTTTCAGTTTGGCTCTGATTGGATTTAAGGTGAACAAGAAGCCCACACACAGCGACTCAAGCAAACACAGTTACAAAAATGAAGACAAAGCAGTGATGAAGTACAATACAAAGGCATGAAAAGGAAATTGTGGGTTGTGGGTAAGGTGGCCTAACCAGGGAGATGAGAACAGGCAGTGATTTTCTCTCTGCAGGCTTTTCTTTTTTTTTTTTTTACCAGATCTATTTCACCACGCCACATTTAGTTATGATGAGCACACAGTGATAGAATCATTTGAGATTTGTATCTTTATCTCCCACAAGTGAGAGAAAAAGACAGAGAAAAGAAGGGGATGAAAAATAGGAGAGATGCTGACAAGAAATGAAATGCTTGAGCTGAGAAAGCTGAACGTACCGAAAGCCGCACAGGCCAGGAGTGATTGAATGATCCAATTCTGAGCTCTTTGTTAGACACTAGGCAGCGATGTATGAAGATTGATACACAAGTGCTCGACTCGGTTTGCTGGATCATCAAACGGATTGATATTATACTCCAGCCAAGGATGAAGACAAAGTAAGTGTTATCATACTCAATACTGTGGCTTGTCAGAGGCGGGAAATCATCCCGTGTCACTAGTTATGGGAGCATTTCACAGACTGTCATGTGAATTAATCTGGGAGATGTGTCGCTCGATGGCAGTCTGCACCAGACGGCTGAGGCTCTGGCTGTACCAGCAGTATCTTAGCTAAAGATTGAATCACAACATTATGCTTTGGACTACATTTATTTCTGTATTATCATGTTTGTCCCGGCAGTGTCAGTAAATCCCTGGTCTTTTTTATCACATAGCTGTGTATCGTTGCTCAGATAATATTATTCCTGTAGCTATCATTACACAGATAACACACTTTACAGCACATGATTTGTTTTTCAGTTGAACTACAAAGGTTTTCTACCCCTGAGCTTTCTGCAGGCTCCTCACTATTCTTGCGTCCTGGGAGCAGTGAGCACAATCATGGATTGATGCAGCAGGTGTTTTGGTAGTTGTTGTTTTTTTTTTATAAGGTTGAAACATGTCGCCCTTTAACAGCAGTAAATTATTACCACTTCTAATACTGTATCATTACAGCAACTGATGTCGCTGCTCTGATGTTGGGAAAGAAAAGTTTCCACGTGAGAGGAACAGATACTGGTATTCATAAACGTGTAACAGTTGTGCTGTGGACAGATCAGACACATCAGTAAGTTAGCTTAAACATTCTGACAAAGTTATTTTTTATAATAAAATACATATGTTATATATAATAATAATAATAATAATAATAATAATAATAATAATAATAATAATAATAATAATAATGATAATGATAATGATAATAATAATAATAATAATAATAATCATCATCATCATCATCATCATCATCATCATCATCATCATCATCATCATACCATGCTATTAAAATATAGTATTATCATAAACAATATATAATAACAAATTCTTGCATCTGTTTGAGTGCATCATTTCCACTTGTGTTTGGCACAGCTTTTATTGACATTAATATGTAAAGCCAGACGATAAATGTGGACTAAGGAAAAACAAATCTTGTAAGAAGACAGCTGGTCAGGGTTAACTGAGTATAGACTTCATTAGACTCCAATCTGTCCACATGTACGTCATGAAAAGCTTCCTGATGTTGCTTTCGACTGAGTCGAAAAGGGCACAGCGCTATTAAAGTTTGCCCTTCCCTCTATGTTGGGAATTTTATGCACATTGTAAAACTGTCATTTTTGCCTGTGCATATGGAGCCCTCATCATGTTGCCTGACTGTAAAATGCACATATGGGAAACACTGCAGACCCTTTCAAATGTTTCTTTTAGCATTCATCATTTTTACATGCACTCACTGGAAGCAGAGGGCCGTCATAAATATGTAGAGCTTTTCATCTCCATAGACAAATTCCAGGAGCAAGTTAGCAGGGTGTTTGTATAATATATGGTATGTTTTTTATGCTGCAGTTACCGTCGATACACACAGTGTGATACTTGAGTCAAAAGGTGTTTAAAATGATTTGGCCTTGTCGAGCTGTTCAAGCCAAAGGGAGGGAATTGCCTTTGTTAAGAGGCAGACAGTGTGTGTGTGTGTGTGTGTGTGTGATGGAAGGAGAAGAGGGGGGTGTCCTAGCTTTGAGTTAAGAGGTCTATCAAGGGACAAACTTCTCTCGCACCACAAAGCCACATGATCCATCTCCCTTTTTAGCTGGTGTCAGGACCATTTAATGTGAGGATTTGATGTTTGGGCATCAGGTCTCCTTCCTCCCTGCTCAGATTGAGCTATGATAGTCAGAGCTGGGATCACTCAGCTGCTCACAAAATGGCAATGTGTCCCTCAGCTGTGGAGCACAACGACAATCACCCTTGCTATTGCATTCACATACTCTGCTTGGCTTGGGATTTTATCTTTTAACAAAGTCATGGGAAAATTAGTACCATATTAGATAAAGAAATATACATATCTCATGTCATATAAAGTATAAAAACTACATATATCAACTACTTCAGGAAAATTAGCCTTTTTTAATGTACGAATTGTGGTCATACCAGTGTATGCAGTTTTATGTTTAGGAAGACTTTTTATACAGTTGAATTTCTATTTATAAAAATGAGAGCAAGCAAGCTATGCTCTCAGGTTTTGACTCTCAAAAGAGGGGGTACAACGGACAGACAGATCTTTTAGTTAATACATAGCAGGTAAGTAATGGGATCATTCTGGATTGTGAAGGCAGGGGCCAACAAAAAATATTCTTACAATTAAATGTAATTACGATTGTGATAGATAAACATAAATACGTTAAAGGGTTAGTAACTAAAGGTAAATGTATATACATATTTACAGAGAAAGGGAAATATCACTATTCTGATAACTGCCCCATTTCATGACGCTGTCCAAATGAAAAGTACCATGGTACATTGTGCTGAGCCAAATTGTGGACAAACACGTGAAGATCACAGAGAGAGAGAGAGATGTTTTAGAAATGGAAGCAATTTTTTGAGAATCACTAGAGAGAAAACAAAGAATTTGCTTTGTAGCAAGGACTGTTAGCTTAGGCTAGCTGTTAGAAGGTTATGTAATTTAAGATACTAACTTTGACTCTGAACTTTATTCAAGGAAAAAGGATTTGGGACACAATGACACCAACACTGAGTCTCTCAAATATTTACAGAACAGTTTGTTTGCTAGTTTCTGAGCACACAACATACACAATATCCACTACACTAATAATGCCAAGTCCAAGAAAGTGCGTTACTCTGTACAACCTGATTTACCCCAAAACTTTTGTCATTTCTTATTTAGAGCAAATGAGTCTACCTTGTACCTTACTAGTATTCTGGAATGGTGGGACAACATCGTAATAGCTCAAACCATAATCAGTCAGTAAATTGTATATATTACACGTAGCATTCAAAAAGCCCAATGTCATGCTGTAGCCCAGTCTGCTTAAAGTAGTAAACAACACACTGTCATCATCTTCATAAATGTTGGAAATTGACTGTATTGTCCAATTACATGCTGTTTTTACACAGTTGTGTTTGCGATAGGCTGTGTAATAGCGTAATAATTCTGTCCCCTGTACAGCGGTGAGGGAGGCTGTGTGTGTAAATGAGAGGGTTCTGCTACATTAGCTTCATAACACCATAATCCTTTCTCCATAAAACATTACATGCACTGCAACATTTCTGATTTATGGGGATGGAGAATCAATAGGAAGAAAAATAATGCTCACAAAACGTACCAGGGATGATATTGAGCAGATTTTAATTGTGATTTCCTTCAAGTGGCTGTTAGGCAGATGATGAATGGGCGCTAACCTTCCCCTCCGCCGAGCACAGAGAGAGTCTTTAATATGACAATTAAGTGTCTGTCTTTTAGATTTTATTGTGTCATTCTCTCTATCTACTCTCGGTGCTCCCTCCACCTTTTATCTAACCTCCAACCCACTCTGCTGGTTCTTTCATCTCTCTCTTTCACGTCACTTCATCTGTACAGTGCAGCTTTTTGCACAGATTAAATGGAGACTGTGGTTTTCTCCATCTCACAGCACTTACTTATGTTTTATGACACACACTAAATCACTTTTATGTGGTTATTGATCCCCATCTCTACGTATTACCCTCTTGCTTAAGTCGACACAAACCATTTTGCCTTTTGCTCCCTGATTCTTCTCGCTCTTGTCTTCTGATGACCTTTTGTGTGTGTGACCAAGACAGAGAAAACTGTCAATGAAGGGGGAAATGTGTGTGTGGTTGTGATGAACTGTGGTTCTTTCACTCTACAATCCACACAGGAACAAACAGAAAATTAAAAAAGTGGCATTTACAGATTGCATCACCCACCTTTATTTACTTGTTTTGGATAGTGCTATACACCTGACAGAATATTGGTGAAGGTGAACCACATCACAGCCTACTTTGTGGCCCACGGAAAGAAAATAGGCCTTCTGCTCCAAAACCTTCATAGCAATACTTGTCAACATGAGTTTTTTATCATTACGTTGTTCAAGTAAAAGAAACCATGGTTCAAAGGGTTTTTAATTTACCTACATTGTCGAGAGTGACAATACCTCTGGCACAGAGCAAGCAGTCTGTCCTCCTGTGTGTTGATTCACAAGTGTCTCCACAAACTCAGCCAGAAACACTGAAGGCCAACATGTTCAACTGTTGTGTGAAGTAAAAGGAGTATACTCGATCATACACAGGAGTAAACTTAAATGTTACATCACAGGATGATTTGCAGATATGTTTCAACATAAATGTATTCATTAACCAATCATGTCATGTATGTGCTCCTTTCAGACGATCCAACTAAGTAGTGCATGGGGTTATGCGGAGCGACAGCTGACTATATCTCAGTCGATTTGTGCCTGGTGGCAGGTGTCCAGGCTTTGCTGGGTCTCAGTCCTCTAGTGTTGGCTCCATCAGGACTCCCAGCAAAGAGCTAACCAGTGGCATCAATGTCACCATTTAGAATGTGATCTGTGCAGATGCAGTACCAAGGTCAGGCCTCTCTCTTCACCCTCTGTCCACATCAAAGTTGTCATTGAGGCCCCCTCAGTCGGAAATCCCGGTTTGGCAGGGAAGCGGAATCTTCAAGGAGAGAATGGGGGCCTTGACCGAATATGGGTGATGAAATCATGACGTGCATGCTGACTGCCAAGAAGATTAGTGCTAGTCTTTACACCTGGTTTTAACACTCCTCTAATACCGCTGTTTCTGCCACTAGATTTTCTTTCAGACAGTGATGACTGCATTTGTATTTGACTGCACTCTAACAGTTGAACTTTTTACAGATTGCTTTGAGGACTTACAAATCAAAGCCTTTAATTGTAATCTTCAGCAGTTGCTTTAAGGATATAATTGAAAACCATGACCAATAACTCATTTGAAATTTTTTACCCTAACACTGAACCAAGTCATGTTGCGTTATTTCGTATTATTATTATTGTTGTTGTTGTTGTTGTTGTTGTTGTTGTTGTTGTTGTTGTTGTACATAGCCAAGCTTCTTTTTGAAAGCAATGGACATTCCTTCCACTGGGCAAACAGGGAATGTTTAAGGTTTTTTCCCCTGACGGTATGGCCATTACTTTTATACAGTCTATGTCTTCAAAGGTGAGGAGAAGGAAAACAAAGCGGGAGGGAAACAAGGAGCTGAAAACACAAAGCCGTTTGCATTTCCAGCTGATGCGGAAAAGCTTTTCAAATTATGATGTGGATTGACGTGCACCAGCTGTCCCCTCTCCTGGGTCCTGTCCGTCACCCCACCGGTCACCACTGACAGGACTATGATGGATTAGGAATTGTCATCCAGGACGTTTGTCACTTGTTTACAAGTCAGCCATCCCTCATTTCTCACCACAGGCCTTATAATCCAGGCGACACTCCTCCAACCCCTCACCCCTGCTCCCAGACACGCTACACAAGACAACGCCATACATTACAACAGCTCCCCTCCCCACCTTCCCTGAACCTCTCTCTCTTTCCATCTCTCCCTCTCCTACGTCCCTGGGCTGAACACAGTCAACACATTTAATGCATTAATATATGTGTTGTGTTCAGCAATTACCTGGGGACTGAGGCGACGTCTTCTGCTGTCAACCTCTACCCTCGAGAACTGACTGGGTTTTATACAAACATCCCTGTGGGAGCAGGAGGGAGGCTCAGCCTGCTTTGTGTTATTTGAACAATGGAAGTTTAAAAACTGTTCTTTCAAACTGGGATTGATTCCAGAACCACAATATTTGGTTATGATGGTAAATTAAAACTGGCAAAAAGGAAACTGTGAACATAGAATTTGTGGATAAACAACACAGTTTCAAATAATATATATTTAAAGTACTTACCTCATAAACCTCATAAACAGTAACACGGACCTCACTATTATCTTTAGATCCAGTGATGTTGAGTGTGCATCTCAGTAATGGTGAGCGATGAAACCCTGCGGAGGGGACTTTGATGTCTCACATGTGTGAGTCTATGCTCCCTCTGCAGGCATAGTCCAAAGTGGAAAATGAGTTAACCAGCCTGCCCGTTTAGTTTGGACTCAACAACTGCCAGCTGTGATCATGCAGAGAGGATGAGTGGATGCCATGTACACGTTTCTGCTGAGACCCTCACTGTGCTCCCACTGTGGCCCTTGAGAGAGGACGTGATCTTCTATCTGCCTTAATGGGTCCCTGCACGGATGACAAGATAGCAGGCGTGGGAGTGGGAGTCTCCACACTGGATCCTACTATGAGCATATTGTAATTAGATTGAAAATTTAAAAAGACTCCCCTGCTCATGGCATAACCACCGCCGTGAGAACGATCATAATTGGCTATGAAAACACACATAATTGCCTTCAGCTGGCATTCTTTTTACAGTTGACGTTGTTGAGGCGATGACAGGGTGATGAGCTGAACGGTGGTCGTATTTGAAATACGGAGCATGTGAGAGGATGATCACATTAAAGTTGCCTGATAATCGTCTGACAGGAGAGTCGTTGAGTTGACAGTCTGCTGCTGTGATTCTGGGAGTGGGCCACATTCAGAAGGCTGGTCGGTGAGCTATGTGCATGTGGGGGGTGGCCATTACGGGACGGCCTCAGACAGAGGAAGAAGAAAAAAAAGATCTTTCACTTCCAGATATAGTCCAAAAGATCACTGTGTTGCTATCCCTCCCTGTTCCTTCTTTGATTCCTCACTCCTCCACTTTGTTCCACTTCCCCTTTCAGAGTAAAAAGATGTGCTTCACATTTTATATACTTGTTGTTCTTTGTTTGTTTGTTTGTTTTTCATTCCCCTGCCTTTTTGAAGGAATGAAGCTTCAGCTTGCATATTCCTAAAAGACAACTTGGAGAGAAGGATTATTTCATAACGTAACCCCGAACCACAGTGTTCCAGGGTCTCCACATTCATGGAAAACCTGCAATGCACAAACGAAAAGAAAGAAACATTCATCTCGTCTCGCTCATGACAATCAGGTGCTTTTTGTTGCAGCTGAGGTAAAAACCTTGCAGGTGCCTCCTCTCTTTCAACTCCCTCTCCGTTCACCATTATCTTCTATATTTGAGTATAAACACACTGACTGTGAGACCCGATAATATGCAATTAAAAACAAAGATCATTAAAAAGTTACTGGTGTCTGCCTAATTACTATAACTTTACCCCCCTTATAATGAGCGTGCATGGGTATTGATTAGAAGCAAATCCCCCTTTCCTCCTGGAAAAAGCAGGTAGTTACTTTGTGTTAAATCATTAATATAGTAATGATTTTTCCAGAACACTCTCAATTAAGACCAGAGCAGAAAATGACCCAGGGGAGTTGAAGCTCACGCTCTTAAAAGTGTGATGTTCCAAATATATCCTGGCTCCTCTCACCACAGAATATGGATAGGGCCGAGTCGTGTTTCTGAATAATTTGTGGAGCTCGCTGATTAGGATGTGTGCGTATAGGTGTTTTTGTGTTAAATATTGGGACATTCAGTATAGAATATATTAATATACTGCATAGAGCGAGGAATACGTGTAGTGTTTGACTTTCAGTGGCTCTGGCATGACAAAAATGGAATAGAATTAGTAAAGGAATTCAATGGCCACTATAACATATACATGTACGCTACAGTGAACGGACAGAATGAGAACGTGTGTCGCACATTAAGTAGACACATTAAGATAGAAATGATTATGTCATCATTCCCAACCTTATGTTTGTTTGTTTGTTTGTTTTTGTTTGAACCTGTCCTGCTCCATTGCTCAGACATCCAGCATGAAAGACTGTCAGATCATGGTAGTCAGGTAGTTGTGCCTTGTGGAAGACGAGCTGTACAGACTCTGGCCAAATTAAGAAACTTTTCTCTTTTTTTTTTTTGTGAAGTGAGAGTATGAACTCAAGGCCAAACAGGAACAGTTACCTAGGGGGAGGATGGAGTAGGGATTGGAGGCAGCATGGCTAGAGGAAGACTGGACAAAAATGTTTATCAAGGGGGAGGTGACAAAACTAGCTGTGTGTCTAAGCTCCTTGCTCAGATAAATATGTAATATTTTAAACAAAAAAATATGTTATCTGTAGTAATCAGATATGTGGCAATATGTCTGACAAGGGCAAAAATTGTAATGTCATAGTAACATACACATGTAACAACCAAGTCAGGGCAGGACTTGGGTGGCGAATGAGCATAGACACTGTCATCATCTTAAAATGTTGTCATCTATGTTGTCAGCTCATCCATCAGAAAAAATCTGACTTGACTTCACCGGAGTGCACTACAATTACAATCTTAACCAATGTTTTGTCAGTATACATACATTTCTTATTGAACATCATCATATTGCAAGAACCTTATTCAGGGGCAGGTTAGAGAGGTGGATGATTCCACACAAACACATCATTTATGACCATGGCTGGCATCCATCCAATGGCATCCATCCAATAAAAGATCACTGTTGGTATTAAACTGGAGACACTGAAGAATGGAAATGGAAGCCAGAACAGAAACCAGACCCCTGATCGTCTCATGGGGACGTAAAATTTGAAATCAACTGTGGAAACGTCTCATACACTTGAATCTCTTTGAGACGGTTGGAACCAAGCATCAGCGTGTGAAGCTCAGCACTTAGACTCTTCCAGTGATGGTAGGTACATAAGTGAACAAGTATAAATGGTCACAGTGGTGTAATCCTGTGATCTCTGAGGGGTCCACGCATACACATGACAATCAACCTGTAGTCCTCTATATCAGTGCAAAGGTCAACCATCCTCGCTGCATAGGTGATATGTAAAGAATATGTCAAGGATTTCACCTGCTTCTTGAGACTGCTGTGTTGTGTCCCTGTCCCATTTAAATCCAGCTCTGGTGTGATCTCTCAAACTCCACCCAACCCCATGTTCATGCCCTCCACCACCCTCCGTCACTCTGCCTCAATGCTTCAACAATTAGATCATTTTCTCATCTGTTATCTCAACACTTCAAGAAAATCTCTGTCAAGTTTCCTCTCTGCCTCTGATTTCATCTCCCTCCTATGTTCCTTTATGGCCCCAACTGGTTCGGTCCCAAGCAGCTTCTGTCTCTATCATGGCGCTGTGGGCACTGCCACCCCTCCATGCATTGTGCATATGCCAAGAGTGGGTGCCAGCTCACACCAGTAGCCCCAAATAGTTGTCATGACCCTGCCGTTTCTTTTCTTTATGCTTTTTTGAGGCCCCTCTGAAAAACACACACAGGGCTCAAGTAGGAAAACACAAAAAGCATGATCCTTTCCCTCAGACCCATAAGATTCCTCTAGGGAAAGACCAGGAGTGGTGAAAACAAGTGGACGTTTGGTGTCCGCCTGGGATTGGTTATCGTCGCTATAACCACAGTTTACAACAACTTCCTTTAGAAATTCTTGACATTTTACTTCCTATTCCACACATCGAGTCGTGCGGTACAGTGCGTCATCTTTGTTTGACTTTATCACACACAAAGAGTGGTTTAATGTCATCACCTTGGAAACCAGCAGGTTCTCAGCAACAATGCAGACACAGACAATTTGTCAGCTGAATGTGTGAAGTGTCTATATAAATCTATCAAACTGTTCTGGCCCCCATTCAGGAAATGATTTTTCATGTGTATATGAGAAGAAGTTTTGGTGTATTACTTTCTCACACTTTTTATTTTTTTTTCCAGCTAGTGACTGTTTGTAACGAGGCGATTTTTTTCTAAGTGCCGTGGAGTGAGGAAAGGGTAACGGAATGTGAATTAGAGATGTTTCCGGAAAAAAGAAAAAAAACAAAAAAACAGACACATTCAAATTTTACTAATGGATACATGACAGAATGTGACAATGTTGACAACATGCTACATGTACTGCAAATCCACTACTGTGGAGATTTAATGTTAGAGGAAGCAGGGGAAAAAAAGATATTTTTAGCAGCTAAAATGAAAACGGAAACTTGTTGTCTGCAAACAGCGAAGTCGGGAATGAACGATGAACGCCGTTAGCACTGACAAGCCGACATGTAACATGTCTGTTGCGTATGTTGCGTCACACAGGATGCTTACACCGTATGATCTATCCTCAAGGTCTGCAACATTGGACATCTCTGGAAAGGTACAGGAGAACACAGTTTTCTGTGTAACCTCTGTGTACGAGTGTTAAAAATTCCCAGGGTGGGGGCCCCAGACAATTCCATAACAATTATAACTGCGATAACAACAGTGAAGGTCTTCCCACCTGGGCGGTGGAATAAAAGTCAAATCGGGGTCCCGACCTGTAATGATTTTTATCTCAGCGGTCCGTGACATGAAAATGTTTGAGATCCCCTGCTGTACATACTCGTCATAGTGTGTCACAACCTGGCATTTATGTTCAAGTGACATTATCAAAATGCTCATATGACAGCACACCAATTATGAATCCCAGCGCGACACCACTGGAAAACATTTTGCACCTTCCACCCTTTCTGACATGACCTTTCACTGTGATCCAGCGTTCATCTGAAAGATGTCCCCTCCTGTGCTACCTCCTTTTTTTTTTTTTTTTATTCAAATTCATAGCTCTGTCCTCTGTGTGTCCATCTCAAGGTAAATCCCATAGGGTGGATGTTTTGTCATAGAGGCTTGTGAATGTTCATTATTTATTGGCAGCTGACAGGCTCGTGAATTCTGACGCCAAAGTGAAACTCATATTGTTATCAAAAGCATAAAATTCCTATCACTTTAGGTGTCAGAGCAGAGACTAGAAAATGAAACACATACTCATAAAGACAGCGGGTGTCATAAATCAGGTTGTGGGTCCTCGAGCGAGAAGACGCTTGATTAAATAAGGAGAATTAGGTATTTTTGCAAAAGTGGCAAATAACATTGATCTATGCTCCTGCCAATGGTGAGGCTTGACACTATTGTGTATTGTTTATTTTTTTTTAGTATTTTGTGTAAATCAATCTCTCTCGCTGTCAGATTGAATGATATGAGGACAAATCCTGCCTTCCCTCATGCTCTGAAGCTGGGACGCAGGACGATTTTTGCTTTTCTGTCGCTTCCTTGTGTGATTGACTCATGTGATCTTACTGTGCAGCTTTGATTTTCAGGGTATAACTGAAATGAAACAATACAGGCTTCTGCTTTTTTCCCTGCAGTGCCAAAGGCATTAAGAGGCAATTTCAGGTCACTGGGAGGTGAGACACTTCACTACAGTTTATACCTGAGTGTAAATAAAATTTCACTGCGTTTTAAGGGAAAATCAATTTCAGCAAATCATTTCTACGTTCTATACTGGGAACCTATGTAATAAAAAGAAGTGTTGTTATTAAGAAAACACAACAAATCTTCTCACTTAACACAAACCAACCCTGATGTTCCACCTTGATTCTTTTGTATGATCGGAGGAAAGGAAACTGCCTCTTCCTTCTCAGTGCTGGAGCTGTCTGGAACACACGACAGACAATCCTAAAGTTTGACTTACTGCAAAAGAGCTAATCTGGCACAGCAGTGCCTCCCTGTTTCAGTTTTCTGTTTATATGTATGATTTCGGTTATGCCCCCCTCCCACTATGATCTGGGGGTGTCTGCATGGCTGATAGAATCTCTGAACTTTGGAGAGTGGGGTGATGACCTTCCACCTCATCCATCACCCGGTGATGGACATGGGAAGCTGGTCCCTGACAGGTTGGTGGGGAGGAGGGCGGGGTGGGGAGGGTACAAATGGGGTTAAGGATAGGGGCGAAGCAGGATCGTGGTTACCGCAGCATGGTTGCTGAAAAAGGAAGGGGGGAGGGTTGATGGAGGAAAGTGTGTCCAGGATTGAGGTCAGGGATGTATGATTGGGGCATTGGAGACCTCCAGCTAGCTTAGTTAAATGTTTGTGTGGTGCACAAAGATGGATTATCTGGTTGTTTGTGCGTTGTGTATGTGCGACAACAAAAATAAGTTTATCCTCACTTTGTCGTTAACACATGTTTTATTTTAATCATCCAAACAACATTAACTTTAAAGTGCAGAACTCATTACGACTCCACTTTTGGTACAGTTGTGCAGCTGACATTTACCCGATCCAATACAAATGATGAATCTGGTAATCAAGACAAGTGTCACTCCGTTCTCCAAATCTTGCTGCGGTGTAATGAGTCTCTGAAGGCCACTTGTTCCTTACTCCCAATGAAATGAGGATCAACGTCATCAATCTCCAGAGTGGCTTCAGACAACAGCTTCCGTCTGATGGAACTTCTCTCTGTTGATTTCTTCTTGGAAGAAGCGTAAAGAAAGTAAAGAGCCCAGTTTTCTGCTGGAGACAGACGTGGTTCCACGCTGTGCAGACAATGAGAGCCAAACCCTCAAACAACACGGCCTGCATTGTGCGTCAGCACACCATGAAGAGAGGATGCTCCACTCACATATGTTAGCTTGGAATTGGTTCAGTGACATTTGACCCCGGCCGACCACGTGCCTGTCAACACCGTACACCATCGCTTTGTGTGTGACTGTGTGATCATATGTTTTCCTCTGTCTGGTCTAAATGCAATAATGTCTAGACACTTCTTTCTTCCTGCTCCTGCATGACTATATTGTGCATCTCATGTCAAAAGTTTGCTTTTTTCAGGAAGTTAAACAAGACTCCTTCCTCTCTCTTGTCAGACAGTAGCTTCACACATGGCAAAGTGAAACCAGGAACAGTGAGCTACGACAAACTCGGTTCACTCTCACTCATAAATCTGAGGTTTCACTGTTTTTTTGTTTTTTTTTCTGTCTTTAAACTGTTTTCATTTCACTTAGTGTTTTTTTTTTCTTTCTGGTTTGAATAATGGTGACACCATACCAATGGTTGCAATGAGCCGGCTACCATGTCTGAAAGCCTAAATCAGATTAGGTCTTATTCCGTTGTTATAACCTGGAAAACACAGATTAACATAGATACTGCACATTATAATCTCAAGAAAGATTTACTGTGATAGATCCTGCTGTTGCAGATATTCTTCTTATATTCTTGAAAATATTTGTGCAAACGTCTCCATATGTCCCTCCACCACATGTACTCTGGTGTGGTTGTGGCCTCTATGCTGTATAAATGAAAACATGTAAACACAAGCCATGTGTTATTTGTGGATGGGTTGAAACAACAAGCTGCCCTTGCTTGTCGTCTGTTGGCCAGGGCCTCAGTGGGACAGGCAGTTTGTGAAATGACAGGACATGCCAACAAATTGCATCACTTCTGCCTCTGTGGCCGAGGACAATGGACCACCATATGCCAAAGTGTGGAAATGAATGGAGCTCATTTGTGCTGGCACCCTGAACCACACCCCCCCACCCCACCCCCCACTCTCCCCGACACTGCTGGGGCCTCCTTGGCACCGAGGGCGACACAGACAGACGAGCCCACCCTGTGCCATGATGTCCACTACCACATCCCATAAGACAACTCTAACACACACACACACACACACACACACACACACAGATTATTTGTTTTGACCAAAGAACATGTTGTGAAGACTATCCCATTTAAACACACTGAGTATTTTTTACAGAATATTCATGAGTTCATTAATTCATTAAGATATAGAGCAAGACACATTCGTCTACTCCTGTGACAATGTTATTTTCCTAAAATAAGTATCTAGGACACGCGAAATTAGCACTACGTGAGAGTTTGTGTTTACATCTGTATGTGTAACTGTGTGTAGACCTCTGATGATAGCGGATGATTAAGGAGTGGCTGCTCTGTTGACATGAGATACTAATGAGGATGAAATGAGAAGGTCAGGGCTCGTCTCTAAGAGGGGGACAACCCCCACCCCACTCTTCCTGCAAACCACCCACCGCCATCCCTCCCTCCCTCTGCTCTCCTCTCCCCTCGTACTTTCGGATTGCCTCCCTCCTCTAGATGGAGGACTAATCCTCCCCTTAATCGGTACAGACCAGCACACACACGCACACACACACACACACACACACACACTCAAACACACATGTACTGGTACACTGAGGTGCCTCTGATCAGGTACTCTGCGTCTTCATAAAGGAGGCTGATTAGCATCTTTTTTTGAGTGCACTCTAAATGTGACCACCCTGGTCCCTGCTGTCAATCCATCCATCCTGGCATTACAATCTTTGCTGTACATGACTGCTGATGCATGTTGTTCTCATAAACATATTTATGAGACACATCCACATCATGAGACTCACAAATCAAAACCCACCCTTTAATATTGCTTTTAATTCAAGATGATATTGTTTTAATACATTTATTGAGTTATATGTTATGCTGATATGAGAAGCACAACATGTAACTGAAATATGATAAGCTCTGAAAGAATACTCATAAAATGTTATTAAATAAAAATGTATTATTTATAATTTTTTACATGTATAAATGTAAAAATTAATTAATGTATTATTATTATTATTATTATTATTATTATTATTATTATTATTATTATTATTATTATTATTATTATTATTATTATTATCATTATTATTATTATTGTAGCCGTCTCAATAGCAGCCTCAAAGGGCAAATTGTTACCAACTGCCCGCCAAGAGTTTAGTTTAGTTTTTTTTGTTTTTTTCATGGCATGAATTCAAAGTGTTAAAGATATATGTGTGAAATTGAATTTAAAATCTTGGAATATAGTTTCCTGAGCACTTCATCATCATCTGCGCGAACGACAGCAGCTGTCAGATGTCATCAAAGCTAATCAATGACTCATGCAGGGCATGGCAAACATCAGGATGGAAAACCCAGACAAATGCAGGAGCGACAGGTCATCCAGTGATGCAGCAAAGCGACTTGTGTGCGTGCAGGGGAGCTCTTATTAATGGAGGTGTGAGGGTCTCTATCAGCATAGTGAACTGCTGACCCTGACAAGAGGAAGGAAGTGCTGGGCCAGCTGCACGCCATTTTTCATCTCTCGGGTAGACCTCAAAAGAAAGGCAGAGAGTGGGTGGGAGATGGAGCAAAGAGAGGAAAAAAAAGGAGGGGGTGGGGGCACACCACCCAGTAATAATAAGAAGTTGGTCCTCTGAAGTGTGGTGAAGTGTTGGATGGAGGCCTCCCAAGCCTAAGAGTGTCCACCTCACCTCGTTAATCAAAGGCTGATGCGTAACAAACACACACACACACACACACACACACACACACACACACACACACACACACACACACACACACACACACATACAGGGTGAAAGGGGAAGGCAGAGGACAAGTCCAGACCAAGATATGATTCTGCAACATAATAGATGAAAAGTTTGAGCAGCCCTGATGCCTTGGATATACTGTATGTAAAAAGAAATGAAAGAAATCATCCTGTTTGTCATTTTAATTCACAAATGATTCAACGTTGAGGTCCGACTCACTCACGCAACTGTGCCTCGAACATGCCCCGTTTTTATCAGAAATGTGAAATGCCAATTGAAGGAAAAAGACTGTTTTTACTCTGCTTGGACACATGAGTTTTTTTTTTCAAGCCTCACTTGTCCAACTCAAACACACTCCAATTATGTTTCAACTTCATAAACCTGCCCTGAAGAAAATCTCGCTTCAATCCAGTGTGAATGCTGTGACTCGCTCTGAGTGCGAGCGCGAGCGGGCGGGGAGGTGGAGGAAAAATGAGCCTGCCAGTGGTTAATTGAGCATACAGATTCCTAATGTGTCAGGTGGTGGCCTCACAGATGAGGGATGGCACTTTTTTTTTTTTTTTTTTTTGCTTTGCATCTTCCTTTGTTTCCTCTTTAAGGCTAATGAAGTCTGCATTCCAGTTGCCACCTGGGTTGGACTTTGTGACACCGGAGATACTGTCAAATTTAACAAATTTACAAAGTCCACTAATCATCGTCAACACTCCGTTTCTGCCTCCAGTCAGCGTAAACACTCACACATACAATGACTCATAGCCCCATGAGCTCACAGTGCTTATGGTTTAATACATACTGTATATGTGACGGCGTGCACATTTGTTGGGTTATGAGCTGAACGTTCATGAAGGACTCACACTCCGGGCCAATGTTTACAGCATATTCATTATCAAAGCCGCAGACCTGTTTATTTTTACTGTCTAAAAACAGCAAGCATCCATTATCCAAAGATTTTTTTTGTCTCTTTCCGCTTTTTTTTTCCTCTTTATGCCTTTAGGTCACCCACTAATGAGCCTAACACTAAGGAAACATGGAAGCGATTAGATGGGGTTTTGGCTGTTTGAACAGCAGGGTGATGATATTGTACTGTGCATGCATTCATATAAAGAAACAAAAAAATGAAACAGAAGATTTAAGCTACAAGGTTCTTTAAATTCCACAGCTCCAACCCTTTTTTCAACTTGCCCTGTTTGTGAGCAACTAGTTAATGATGATCGTCGTTGCTGGCTGGCCGGAGTCGCCTCCTCCTTCCTGCTCCACCAAGGTGGACTGAAAACGGCCCTCAGATCAGCTCCTCTGTCTCTTTGGCCAAGCGGCTCTGGTCACTCAAACATGTTCAAGGTGCTCCGTGACCATATGTTTGCTCACTGGGGAGCGGAGCAGAGGAGGGCTGGACTCTGTGACCTTCACCCAGGTTGAGCAATGAATACTCCAGGCTCAGCTCACTTGGGTTCATGCCAGGTGAGCACCAGTAGTCGAGCATCACAGCCTTGCAACCAGAGCCCAGAACGTGTTTGATTCTTTCAACAATAGGAGGCCGAGAACCTGGGAGTGGGAAAGTCTTTCTAGCAGATGAAAAAAAAAAATAAAAATACTCATCTGCCACTGAGAGTCTAAAACAGTTTTTTGGGGGGGTAAATGATGCTACCGTAGTATAGTACTTTCTCAAACACTCATACATGTGTGTGAGTGATTTTTGTGGCTCAGTAAGGACACATTTTTTATATGTATGTTTTGCTTCTGCTTCTGAACTTTGAAATGTTAAATGAGAATCTGCAGTGTACATTCTTTCTTTAACCAACAATCAAACTCCATCTAAAATCCATTCTTTATTTAATGACTTTGATTCCTTTTATAGAACTATAGAGGGTCATTTTGACCAGTTCTGTGGCTTCAGCAGAATCACTTCCCTCTTGGTTTACAGTAAAAGTTTGTGGAATTACATGTCTGTAAAGTAATTATTATAGCAGACTTTTCGTTTCAGTTTCAGCAATCTAATGTCTGAACTAGGTTCCAAATGACATGAATGATATATGCAGTAACCACAGAGGATGTTGAATGGACAGGCTCGAAATGAAAGACTGACAACAAAGTTCATTTAAAAAAAGAAGATAAACAATACGGTTTAAGTTTATTTTAGACTTTTATAGCTGTTGCCTTGAGATGTGAGCCCTCTATAATTTCAACTATTTGTTCTTCTAACACATACTTCTTGTTGAGTTATGCTAAGAGCAAGTGTTAAAGGAGATTAAGCCAAGGCTGATAACTCAAAATGTCTGCATAGTTGAGTCAACAAGCGATGTGAATCGAAGGGAAAGGGCTGAAGGAAAATGCCATTAGTCTCCAGATAATTCAAACATGTGTTGGCATTTATCTTGGTGGTCCATGTCCATTATTAGTGGACAGAACCAAAGCCAAAGGCATGCCCACCCAAACCTTTAATCCGTTAATGTTTCCCACTCTCTAATTTGGCATTTCGAGAAAATACACTGGGTGCGTAGTTCTTCAAAGCAGTATAAATACACCGTAACACAATGCATATTCACAATGACTTTCTCTCCATAACAGTCCTCTGACGTCAAACTATTTTCGTGGGAAGACTGAATATTTGTGCTTGACGACAACCTTAACACTGTGAAACGACTGCTGTTACTGACGCAGCACAACCCCAAAACACAGACACACACACACACACACACACACACACACACTCCACGGTCCCTGATTTTGGATGGATAGATGTTTGGGGGGAGGACAAGGGGGCCTGAAATATATAATCTCCTGAAAAGAATGAGGCCCTCTGGGATTTTCTCAAAGTGGCCCCTCTGCACTGAGGCAGGAGAGTGGGTGAGCACCGGGTGATGTAGAGAGTTGGGGGGTGGTTGGAGGGCACGAAAACATGGCTACTCCAAACTGTAACCTGAGCCAGAAGGGGGCCAATCTGTCAAATAATTAGCTGTTGCCCAGCACAAAGGTTTTATTTGCAGGAATTTCATCGGGGCCAGATTGAATAATATGTCTGTGTATTGTGTGGGGTCATGGGAACATCATCATCTCTTACTGGTGGGCCATAAAAGACGGCGAAAGGATAATGAGAAAAAGCTCCAGTGATTCAATTCCTCAAGCCTTGGTTTTCAATCTTTGTCCCCCCTCCTTTCCACCCCAATTTGGTCTTTCTGTCCTTTTCTCTCCGCTCAGCTAATTGCAAAACTTCATATTGACTGTTAAGTGATTTTATTCACTGTGCAGGAAAACACTTTAGTGTCATTCTAAGTGCACAAACAGAGCGTGTTTGCAGGTCATTATGTGTAATTTAAACCCTGAATTGCTCAGACAACAATGGCTGGATATTTCAAAATGAAAAACAGGTAATTATGTTTGATTTTCAAAATCAATAGTTTAAAAAGAAATTAACATATTAAATACATATTACATAAACACTGTTTCAAAAGTGTTTTGTTGGTATATTGATGAAAAAAAAGATCAGAATCAGTGTGCGTGTTTTGCTATCCTAAACTGACTGGCTCGGTTGTCTCTTTGCACATTGACCCTTGACCTCTGAGAGCAGCCAACCAGGAAGTGGATAGTGTTAAAAGGGATTGATTGGTCTGTGGTCTATAGATGATTGTTTATATCATTCCATACTGGAGGTTTGACCTTTGGTGACCTCTCCACGGACCAATCTGCTGAAAACCATGACCTGCATCCATTTGCAACAGCACTAATTAGCTTTGACGGGGTCTCAGTTTGTGTCTGGGCTGTAAAATGAAGCCCCGCAGTGCCCTGATTGAAAAAAGACACAGCGCGGCTACCTTACCATTTGCCTACCATTTCCACCCGCCGAATGTCAAACACATTAAACTTAATGTACCAGCAAATCTTACTCAATTATTTGTATGTTGTTGAGGTGTGCGCACATGTATGTTTATGTGCATGTCTGCTGGCACTAAATGTCGTTCATATGTCAGTGTATGTTCAGCTGTCTGAGCACACTCAAGCATGATGGTGTTTACATGTGCGAGGGGGATGAAGTGGAAGAGACAGATTTTACCTTTTCACTGGTATGTCCAAGCAGGATGAGGTGGCACATCCTGCAACACATTGCAGAGGCCGCAGGAAACTTGCTTTTAAGTAAAATAATTGGATTATTGCATTCTGTGATGTTGCTAATTATAATGAAAGCAAGCTTGCAATTTCCCAATTATTATTCAATGCTGATTTTGTTCCTGACTAATAAAGAGAATCACTGATGCAAAACAAAATGCCAGGACTCCATTTCCTGCCTGTGCCTTAGAGCTATTCGGGGAACTACACATCCTCCTCATATCAACCACTGTGCAGCCCCCTGCATGAAAGGTAAGAGAGGAATATGTCAAATATTCCTCAAATCACACAAATAATTAATGTGATTTCAAAAGTCATGAATCTTTGGCTGTGGCTACTGGGCATCAAATCCACATGAGTCACTAACTCTGTTTCTGACAAATCACTGTATTAGAGCTCCCCACACAGTATCTCCCACCCTCTCCCTCCTCCTCCTACACACACACACAGACACACACACACACTTGTGCCTCTCCGTATCAGTCACTCATACGTCTTTCCACCCTGCCTGTCAGTTGTAAACCAAATTTCCTAGATCACAGTACATCTGACAGTATTTCATCTTGGATTTGAGGATAAGTGAGAGGATTTCTGTTCAAGCTTGGGCTTAGCATGAAACCCCAACCCCAATCCCCCCCCACACACACACACACATACACACTCTCTCTCTCCCTCTCTCTCTCCCTCCCTCTCTCTCTCCTCCTCTCTTTGCTGTGCTTTGTTGATTTAGCTGTGAGTGGCTGCCTGACACAACACTGGCTAACTCCTCACGGAGCTGAATACAGCTAACCCCACGGCATAGTTATTCTATCGCTGGAATCCAAGGGGGGCACAAAACGGAGGTATTTTAATTAAGCAAAACCCAGGGGCTTCAGTTTCTACTATAACCTCATGAAGTTAGAGACAGTGAGATGAAGAAAATAAAAAGCAGGGATTAGACAGAGTGTGGAGAGAAATTGTAATGTCTGAAATCACCCAGCTTCATGTAGCAATTGGTGATCAGATTACAATACAGTGCATGTTCACTTTACATAGCAACAGATACTTCTAATCACACAATAATATGCTTTTGTATTGAATTTGGCCAAAATACAATTCAAGTTTTGTTTCACCAACAAAACATGACTGACAGACAGACAATTAGCCTGTTAACACAACAAATAAAAGTAATGTTGCCACCTAACTATACTATGTAGTGCTGAGCTGATGGACCTAAACCCATTTTAAATCAGTGCTAACGATGCTGGTCCAAGATGATGAACGTGTCATTAAGAAGTTAAAATTGCTGATCAAAACCGAAGAATCCATCTAATGTCTTCATCTCGTTTAGCAAAAAGATTCAGCTTTCTCTGTGTCGCAGAAAGTCACATTATCCGGCTGCTGCAAATGTTACCATTAATAGTTTTGTCAGAAAGTACATCTCCTCTCAGGGATACTCAGAGAGGTTTAAACATATATTCACTTCAACTGGCCATGACAGGTGGAGCAGGAGTTTCATTTTGACTTCACATGCTAAAAGTGGACACATTCAGTTAAATCTGATGATGAGAGAAAAGTAGTTCCTGGCTCAAAGACGGTATACTAATAATGGAATTGATCATCCCGCTGCCTCATGACAAAGATAACGTTATAAAGGAGCCGTTTCTATCTCAAATACTTGGATCTCGATCTCTAATTGGATATGTTCAGGTCAGTTTTTCAACTTGCAACAATGCGGGATTATAATTTAATTGACTGAAATATCAAATCCAAAATGACAATGATACAATTTATTTGGTGTGTGAGGAGTGAACTGACAGAGCGCTGCACAATACGTGTCTCACAGACTCTAATATCAAGTGAAGGGCTACTGTGGACCTCACACACACACACACACACACACATGCTGTCACACAAACAATATACATTTCTGCAGCATCGGTTAACCCTGGAAATAAAGAAATAAAGGCATTACATGGAGAACCTGAGGAGAATCCCGAATGCCAGTTGCTGGTAGGAAAGATGGATTGCCTGAATTCTCCACCAATCACCAAACAACACATCGGCTGCAGCATTGATTGATGAAGTATTTAAGTCGTCAATCTCACATCACCTGCTTTTCTTCTTTTTCCTTCCTTCAAATGGCTGCAGAAAAGCTATGCTGTGTCCGTCCATCGGAGGATTCCTGACTGACGATTTTCAGGTCCTTCGATTTTTGGCCAAACATGTTCTGTAAGCAGAATGCAGTGTACATTTATGAAAACCTGCTTGACACAAAGGTATGAGGGTAAGAGCTGAAAGCACATTCATATTCATGCCGTTCTGCCACTGCGTCCTTCACAGTTCTACACGATAGGCCTCAGTGTTTACCTAAGCCCCATATTATTGATTACAAATCATGATTAACAATAATGATATTGATAAAAATGGAACATTAGCCCTCACCTTTGACCTTATTTGCAGACCTTTTTGTACTCTATGATGTATTCAATATCATAATCATGCTTGAGTACACTTGGTTTGACAAAAGGAGGGGGGGGGATCAATTGGACCGTGCACACACGCAAAGAAAAAACATTGCACCTGCAGATATTGTGTTGACAGTGCATCAGAGAGCAAACACAGAGGGTTTCCTGGAGTTATGGAGATGCCATTGATCCGCCAGTTAACTGATTCTATAGGTCCTGTACAGCTGCAGTCCCCCCTCCGTTGTTTCCCTCTCCTAATATGATACCCCCCGAAGGTTCTCCTCAGACCTCATTTCTAATCAATGCATGTGGTTGGTGGGATCATCCTGTCTCTGCAAATTAATGACTTCACTTTTTTCTGTGGTTTCTTCCCATTGATTTGTTTTATTAGCCCATTGATCTCCATGCCCGCCCCCAACCCCCAGCTCGCACACAGACTTACACACACCTCACAAACCAGCCTTCTAATTCCTTATAGGCAAGAGTTTTTAATTTAAAGCAAAAATGCAGCTTTTGACTCTACAACAAAGATCACTCTGACAAAGATAAAGTTGCTCTTTTCTCTTAAACCAAGCAGTAAATATTTAAAAATGTTCATGAATAACCTGGAATAACTGGAAACAGTGTGTCGTTCCTGCACGCATATGAATTCCCAGGTTTAAAGGAATTTAAGGTTTCTATCCATTTAACAAAACTGTCATGGTCTAAATCACTTAGACATTTGTCTGGACAGGGCTCGGTGGTCTTATTAACAGCCATATCTAACTCTCTCCCCTATAATTCCCTTTGAGATCTGAACAAAAGGATAGGAAGTGCTTTACTCCGACAAGTCAGACTCCACTTCACAGGAGGAATTACAGCTTTTCATTTTCTGTCACTGGAGCATTTAGTGAGGTGCCCCACCAGCATAACGATGTTCTCTCTCTCTTGTTTTATGACTTGAACCATGCACAAAGAGTTTAGCTCACAGTAATTACATATGAACACACGAATGCTGGTGTGCGTTTGAGCGCACCATGAGACCCACGCACAAAATGCACACGTCGATATTCTAATATATCTAATATGTGGAGAGCCCTTTGTACTATAAGACCCAAATAAATGTCAACAACACAAATCCGGAGAGGTGTGTTTGAGTTTGTCGTCTGTCAGTGACTAGTTTATATATTAGAGCACTCTCCAGAAAAACAGCAGTGTCCTTCTCGCAGCTACAGTTTCTGTCCTGTCACAAAGCTGTGTGGAAGGAAAATGTTGAAGGAGAAAAAGTCCACCCCTCCTTCCTTGTATGTTACTGCTTCTTCACACGTGTAAACCTGACGTGTCCCTTTACCTTCACCTTCCCGTGGAGACACTATAGACACATATTATACAGTATACAATTCATTTTTAAAAAAAAGGAGTGATCCCTGTCTTCACTGACTCCCCCCAGTATTCCACAACTTTTTTTTAAAAACAAAACAAATCCATCCAACCATCAAATATTGATCAGAGATTGCAATTTCAAAGACAATATTGTGTGTGTGTGTGTGTGTGTGTGGGGGGGGGGGGGGGGGGGGGGGGGGGGGGTGAAAA
>CAAKHB010002593.1:207603-219482 GCA_901007665.1 Aeoliscus strigatus
GGGGGGGGGGGGGGGGGGGGGGGGGGGTGGTGGAGGGGGGGGGGGGGGGGGGGGGGGGGGGGGGGGGTGTTGTTACATTTCATTAGACACATTCCTTCTCTATGGACTCTTGACCAGTTGCCATGGCATTTTATCTGACCACATTTTCATGTCCTCACACCGTCACTCCCATTTGATCTCACCATGCCCTCTCTCTCTCACACACACACACAGTGTGTGTGTGTGTGTGTGTGTGTGTGTGTGTGTGTGTGTGTGTGTGTGTGTGTTTTGTTAATGGTCACCAGTAAGTGCCAGTGCCTCACTGGGTGACAGCCTACTTCAGCTATGTGCTCAGTTTAGATTCAATCAATGACATTTTTGATATAGTAAGCTGGTATCTGCAAACTCCTGCAAACACATGTTGATGAGATTTTTTTGATTGTAATTTTTAGTGGCACAAACTGAACAAAATACATTCAGGCAGATACTTCAGCAGCATCCAGCAGTGCTGAAAACTTTCCATACACATAAATTAGCATTTCCCCGCAACAGTCAAGTATCCATAAAAAAACAATGACAAAAGGAGGAAAAAAATCTATTTGCATTTGGTGTATAAATAGTTCCAGGACAAGGGCTGTTAAGTTTAGAATTAACATGTAAACAGTTGGAAAGTCTGCCCTGCCACCCCTTATCCCCCTCTCTTCAACCCCCCACACCCCCCATCCCCAACTCCTCCATTCCCTTTTAGCGCCTTGATAAATATACATAAAGCCACACACAAAGGCTGCCTTGTTCCTTCAAATGGGCTACCTTTAATGGAAACATATATTTCCAGGATTATATCAGCATTCACTTGCAAATTTAGAGTTTTAATACTCCAGTTGTGGCAGTCTATGAATAAGAGTATCATCTGAATGCACGGAGCACCTGGTGCTGAGGGGCTGGGCTGTGAGGAGCCTTCGAGTTGACCTGGTGTCAGTGCCAAGACTTCACTTGTTCCCACCCATTCACGCTCACACACAGCACCACAGTCTGCACACTGCAATAAATGTACATGCAACTTTAGGACCACAGGAAATGATTGGAACACAGTAAGCATTGGAACCTGGCAGTGGTAATACACAGTCAAAATGGAGGAGAGGGACTCTAATTCCTTTGACAGACAAACTGGACCAGACAAGTGTCACATCCACATTATCATCATCATATTTGTGAGCTTCATTTGGTTTACAGGTCCCAATAAAGATGATATTTTTTCTGCGTACGTTACGCTATGTTGCCTACATGGCTGAGCGAAGAAGGAGGGAATGAGTGGTACGAGTTGGAGGAGAGTAGAAGGGGTACAGGTCCATTCATATGCGCCCCACATCCACTCACCACACAATCAGGCCTGTATTGCGTTTTGCAAATTTATACCCAGGATGTTGGTTTAGAGTGTTTCCTTGAAAAAAAGAGGATTTTTTTCCAAGTAAGTGTCTGCTTTCATGAGCAAGAGTGATTGAGACACACAAACAAACCTTTGTTTCCAGGCTCACAGATGCAAGGCCTGACCTCGGACTTTTGTGCCCCGCCCTGAGACACAGTTGCACATTTTACATACTGTAAAAAAATGAACTGAGTATTTTAAAGTTGTTAAAATTGTGTTTGACACTATGTTCTATCCAAAATGGATAGACAGAATCAGATTCTTATGAAAATTAGCAAAATCTCAGTAAAATATTTACCACTGCCTTATGTATTTGCTTCCAATATTGTCCCTTCATTGTTCTTTGCATCCAGTGGAAAGAAAAAGCAATACCAATCAAAATGTTCATTCTCCCTTATCATTTGTTTTAATGTGTAACATTCATTTCTGTATGATACATCCACTAGACATTCAAAGTGAATAAAAGTATATGCGCACTAATGTGTGCATTGGCTGGGGAGCTGCAGTCATGACAAGAAACTCAATCTCAGACTCAAACACAGGGCTGTAATTCATTGTTTTTAGGCCTTGTATACTGATGGTGCTTCTTTTGTCCCCTAATGCCCAAAGAAGACAGGCTATTAAAAAAAGAAAGAAACAAACAAAAAAGAATCTAGTTTTAAAATACTCTCGTCACATTTCCTCTTGTGAAAGGTGGAACTACTTCCTTTTCTGTCAATGACCTGATGAGACAGACGAGTTTATGATATTGACGTGTCTTTTTGTCTTTACATTAAATATCTGAAGTGAACAACAATAATTATATGTAATAATGAGTCTGAGACACTGTCAGAATCTAGAAGGGACTGGAAGAAGGAGAGTAGCAGGTGAAAACTACTGAAAGGCTCACACTTATTACACTCATTACAGGTAACTGATGGCACATTATCTCACAAGGGGTAAATTAAAATCTGTATTTGTCTTCTGGATTTGCGTCAGTGAGGTCAGTGTGATGCCCAACTAATGGATTTGTTATATGGACAGTTCTTGCTGAGCTGAGTCAAGTTGGCAGGCGGCTGACAACTTGTTTATGTCAGTCCCAATTAATAATTACTTTAATGATCTGACTGCCTGACATGCACTGGACAGGAAAAATGCACATGCAGTGCATAAATCTGTCCTTTCAGGGGGAACAGAAAAAGCAAGAAAGGGAGGTGGGGGAATTATGGGACTCACATGTGTGTGATTGGCAGTTCCCTTGGCTCCCAGGGTTAGAGAGTTCAGAGAAAAGCCGATTATTGCACTCCCCCAGGTCAAGCCTTCATAAATAAACAAGGAGAGAGCCTGAGGCACAGTGTTTTAGTATGATTAGCATATCATACAGCCTATCGACAAGGCACTTATCATATTACAGCACCGCCGTCTGCTGAGCACACAGAGGTTACATGTACAGGGCTGCTGAGCATACATCTCTGTTCATTAGAAAGGTCCTCGGGGAGGGAATAAATCATATCAGCACGTGGTTATGGCAGTGCAGGCGTTTGACTCCGCTGTATGCCGGATGTTAACCAGGCTCTTTGATAAAGTGGAGAGGAGCTGACAGCTTTTCCCACAGAGGAATAGAAAGGGGGGCCAGTGAAAATGACAAAGAATGACTCATGGTGGTAAAGGAAAAACTTTGATGTCTGATATCATTTTCTGAACAGATATTTGTCTCGCTTTTCTATTATAGTTGGCTGACTGATTCAACCACGACCGGAGTGTGACTAAGACAACTTCTTCATCTTTTTGTCCCAGTGACATTTGTCTGACTAACATAGCCCGCTAACACTTGCTAAAGACAGCAATGAATTATGATTCAAATGTGGCCTGCTAGGCCATAGTGAAAGTTAAAAGTTTAGGTTTAGGCCAGAAATGTATTTTCACACCCCTACAAAATATAGTACCACCCATTACCATGACCGGGGTCATCTGGGCCATCTGTGGATGGTGGTTCATTGCTGTAGTTGAGCTAACTGGGCTGTGTGTCTCTCTCTGCTGTTCACGTGGGTCAGCGTTAACCTTCTCCCCCTTGGACTTATTTCAGAATTCACAATTTTCTACATTTAGTTTGCAAAGAAATAGAAATGCAAGGCGGAAAACAAATTCAGTGATGTTTGTATGGAAATTACAGCAAAAAAATCGTCCTTTATGTGTCGTTGTGATAGAGAGGAAACCATCCCAATTCAAAGACACGCTACTCAGATTTCAATTTAGGGAGGTCTTTTCCTCACAGCTACACAAGCTGAAATCACAGACCAGGTGCCGCAATTAGCAGCTAGCCAGTCTGACCAGGGAGAAAGCGCAAATGACATCCGTACCTAAGCTCCCCTAAGCCTGGGGAGCCGGGCAACGAGCAGCCTCGGGGCTCTTCTCCTTCCAGTCAAGCATGGCCTCTTTAGGTGTCCCAATCACTCAGGATGGCTGGCGTATTTTAGCTGGTATTAGCGCAGTTTACTCCTCCAGGGGACAAGCCTGCGGAGGATAACCAGCTGGGTGAATATACAGTAAGCTATGTAAGTCTGCAATGCAAAAACTGTAATATTGGATGGATGTTTTTCTTGTCTTGGCTTCATGGTGGTGGCACAAAGCTGGGCTCAAGATGGATGCCATGTCACCTGGATGATCAAATCCACCAACAGCATGGAGTCTATGCCAAAAAGAGTAGGAGTTAAACAAAGTTTACTTTTTACCTGTTTGTGTTGTTTGTTGTTCAGTGGGCTTCAGTAATTTGGTTGAAACCATCCCATCACACTTTCATGCCTATTCAACATGTGTTATCGTGCACGAACGTGCATGTTTCCCAAATATTTGTAACTGTTTCAGATTTTGAGCATTTTTAATTTACATCATCACTGAACACTGACTATTATCAAACTCTTTTAAAATCATTCAACACATCACTAAGCACCATTAACTTTCATTCACAATGCTAAATCAATGCTCCCCAAACACGTTCTATTTATTATATCAAACAATCTCATCTATATCGAGGTTTTAGCAGAAATTTTTCAGCTGTAACTAAAATTGTAATCATGCATAGTCCCTAAGTAACTGTAAGGAATTAATTACACAGTTTCCTCAAGTAACGTAACTGATTGTTATTTTTATTTTGGAATTAAATTATGGAAAACTATGACATGTAACTAGGTACATCCAAATGGCTTACCTCTCATATTTCCTCCTCTCATTCATGCAAATTAGAACTTCAGACGTTGCGACAATCTGCCGGCTGCTCTGTGATTTCACACGACCAATTAAGGCCCTCTTGGCAGTTGTGTGAACAGTTTCATTAGAGGAGATAATATTGCAAAGTGAAATGATAAGCAATCATTATGATTAATGCATAGACATTACATTGGTTGTTAATGAGGTGTAAATGATCTCATTATTTTTGAAAGAGTACAGATTAGATTAAAGTGGAGTGGACAGCTCTCCTCCGTGTTCAGACAAGTTAGTGTTAATTAGGCCCAATCTCCAGAAGCAAATGAGCCGCAACCCTTTGGTAAACAATTAGGCTTCCATAGCCCTGGGCTAGATGGACAAGGATAGGCAAGTGAACTGATAGATCACTGGGGAGACTGATGCTGAGGGAGTGTTAGAATCTAAATGCAAGACATTGCTCAAAATTAGGAATTTCCCGCCCCAAGGCTGAAAGGTTTGAGTTTAGCAAATACTGTAGGATAATATTGGGCTTTTATTGAAATATAAATGTTGAGTAAATGATCTCACCTTGATGCAGCTACGGACTGGTCATAAACTTCAGAGTAATCTGAAGTAAATGAGTAAATTCATAAAAAAGCTCTTTGACACCTACGGCGTCTTAAGGTTCTAAGGTACCATGTAATTTAGTGAGGCTAATGATGAAAATGAGGCTAATGAAGAAAAAAAAAACATGAATACGAAATATAACAAATGCTGAAATCATGACTGACAAACATCGTAAACAGGGTTGGGAAAGTTACTTTGGAGAGTAGTAAGTAGTGATAGTGATTTCTTTTCGGTGAATTTTCTATGTTTTAAATGAATGTTCTCAACTGTTTCAAATGTTGAGAGAGATGTGTCAGTGTTTTAACTCACAGCAGCAAGACAAATAACTACAGTCAATCGCTTTTAAAATCCTTCAACACATCAATTAAACCGTCATCGACAGCATTTGCGCAATCAAAACATGATTGGTAGTTGAGCTGGGTTCCTCGACCTGGTGTGAATAAGGAGCTAACAGAAGGAGACGACGTCAAACGGCTAGGCAAAGGAGAAAATGTCAGTTGGCTCTGTTGCTGTCATTACGGTAATCCAGAATTACTGCTAGCCATAAGATGTTACCGTTGCATGTAACTTAAATTGTAATAATCAATATTTCAACAAGTAACTGCAATTTAATTACACATTTGTCTCCAGCAATATAACTAGTTACATTTATTTTATATTTAAAATCAAATCATGCCTTTACATGTTCTCTGACTAGTTTCCCTGCATATATTATTCAAAGGTTGATTGATAATTTTCATTTTGTTGAGCCACACTCATTTATATTTGTTAGCCAAATTCATTAAATTTAATATTATTAGATAAGCCTTTCTTTCCTCACATTGGGGACATTTTCCTAAAACAATTGATAAAAAGAAAGAAATTAACTCAGTTTGGGATGGCCCCAATGTGAGTCTTAAGACCTAAAAACAGAAAAAAAAACAACACAAAAAGTTAAGTTGCTTTTACAGTTTTTGGTTGATAAAAATACTTCAGTCATAAATAAAAAATTGAACAGACAGAGATAAGGGTGTGATATATAATGGGGTGTGAATAAATTACGGGTGTGGCCTACATTGAAAGACAATTCATGAAATACTAATTACTCTATTAACGAGTCATTTGAAAATTGATTACAACAATAATACTGTTACTATCATTGTCAGACACTGATTTGAATCAAATGCTGTTCATATTTACAGTTGTAATATGTGCACCAATGCAAGCCTGACAGGTAGAAATGCTAGCCTAGATTTGATGTTCAGAATGGACATGAACATTGTTTGAACAAGGTTTGGTGCGTTGTGGCATTAGGTGTCATCAAATCTGGAAACCAAAGCACTTGAAACACTTACTGCAACAGCATCGCCAAGCATGTGGAAGAAACAGCCCACCATGGAGGATAGCCATATGATATGATAGGAGGCCATAAGTGGCACTAAATTATACTCATATGCGGCAGAAAAAAATGAGCACTGAAGCTCCCAATTTTTGGAGTTCACTGTTACTCGCAGCATTATTTACAGAGAAAGGACTGTCAGACCGCCAGGGGCAGTGGCTGCAAACAGCAATAAGATGTAAGCTTGCTGTCTCTCCATCTGAGATCACGGCAGTTAAACAATTACAATACAGATGCAAACAGCTAGGATTGAATCGTGATGAGCCATAAACCTCATCGCAAGTTTTTTTGGCAGTGCCGTAATACCCACCCTGAAAATTATGAGGTGGTTTCTCTTGTCACTCAGGTTGTCTACTTACTCCAAGTTCCATTGCAGAAGGACGTGGAGCTGTGAGCATCCGTGTGTTGTTTCGGCAGAGGTAGCCACAGGGCTGTGTAAAACGAGAGCCCACAACCAGATGCAGACACTGTTGTGTTACACCTCACACCTCTTAGTGTGGAATGCATCCTAAAATCAATGGGGTGGCATTATGTCGGCTTTGTTTAGCTCTGTATAAATATGCATCGCGCCATAATGATAGGATGCATTTAACAAGAGTATGGTGGAATCTTACTGGCTCTTGTATTGTGTGCATGCAACACAAAAAGTAAAATGTCCATAAAAAAATTAAAAAAAAACATGCCAGCTACCTAGTTTGAAAGAAATACACAAAATATCCATTCACAATGGGAAATTGTCACATTGAATGTCTTATTTTTTAATCTAAAATTCAAATTATAGTCATTCAATTCAAAATCATCGTTCAATCTAACTACAGGAAACAAAAAGATAAATCTTATCTCATTGGTTTCAGAGGTTTATGTGTCCCTGCCTCTCATCTACAGACAGACAGACGCGGTCTCCACGGGAATAGTCTCTGACAGAATTGATTTTACCTTCTACTTCCTTTGTCTGAAAAGATATGCTGAGATTATGACAAGAAAACTGATGCTCTAATCCCTTTGCCATACCAGTTATGCTTTAGAGACATCAAACCTTTATCAGTGATTGATAACGCTTAACTCAAAAACATATAGGAGCATTAGGAACGTCAATATTTCTCCAGCGACTGAAGGTGACCCCTGGTTCCTCTGTTTGCAGTGTGTGCGCAGGGGGCTTTGATGGTAAATTTGTAAGGGTGGTTATGTGGGGAGGCTATTATGGATTTGCTATCTTGGCCTCAAGTGTTTGTGGCTGATTATGTGATTAAATCAATAATAATTTCTGTTTGGGTTCCTTTGCTCCTCTGCTTCATCTTCTTTTTCCTGTGTAGTTGAGCAGAACGGTTGGGTGGAGTACACATGCAGGCACACACATTACTATATAGTGCACATACACACACACACACACACACACACACAAGCACATCAGAACAACTGCACAGCAGATGACATAATCACTTTCCAGAATGCAAATAGTTTACATTAAGAATCTATTAAACCAAATAAACACACAAAACTAAAGCTCAGCAATAAGAAAAGTAAGCGCTCAGTAAAACAAAATAATTTCTACTGACCTGACTTTCAGTTCTTCCGCCTCATTGATGCTTAATTGTTAAAAGGTGTAATTAAGTCAACCAACACCTCAAGTGGCGTGGCTCAGTCCTGATATTCATACTCGATACCTCAGATCCCAGTTGGGTGTCGACGTGCCAGTGGCTCCTTGGCATTCACTCCCCTCTCGGGTTCTGCCAGGTTTGCTGTTATGTCTAGACTGCAGGAAATGCAACATTACGTTTGTTTACAACCAACAGGAACTAGAACCAGAAGCTGTTACGTGATTAAAGAGTGCTACCCAGTGTGTGTGTGTGTGTGTGTGTGTGTGTGTGTGTGGCAGAACCCCTTAGATTTGTCAACAATCAGCTCAATATAGGCAAACCAACATGGAGAAACAGAGCAGAACTGTTTGATGAAGAGATTACATTCAGAACAACGCTCTCCATCAAGATCCCATGTACTCAAAGTAAGTTGTGTGTTTGCGTTGTTTTCATGTTGGTGTTTTTCTCAGCACGTGACTGCATATAATACGCATTCAGTGTGTCTGTGGGTATTTGTGTGTGATTGTGGCTGCGTTAACTCAGAATCCCTCAGCAACCTCTTAAATCTATACCCAATAAAAATCAGTGCAGTCTTGGAAAAACAAAACCCGGGGAAACATCTGTAAAACATCGATCCTGCAGATTGCAAACCAACTGCATGGCTAATGAGAGAAGAAATCATTTTTGATTAATTAACCCCAAAATTGGAGAATCTAAGCCGCCACAAGGGAGATGACAAGTGCCGCAGGGCCTATCACACAGGAGGAGGCCATACTGTAGAGCTGCTCCCAGCTTCGGCTCACTTAGGGAGGAAAGAAGGCACTTAAGGAACGCTGGTTCCCATTATGGTGGTCAAATGGAGGAGTGAAATACTTTCCACAGAGTGATACATACTGTACTTACCCACTTGACTTCACAATACTATTTTAGTGTGTAACCTTAAAGTTTGATCCCCCCCTCATCACACAAAAACGCAATAACTTCTAGTCAATATCTCATGTTATCTTACAATGCCGACCATTAACGTTTAACAGAGACTATTTATGGCTCGAGTATAATTGTGGTTAGATAAATAAACTGTAATACTCACGATGCTGAAAATTACAGTTTCAAGTTGTATATCCATTGTGAACAGTGGTCCATACTGTGGGTTATTAAACACGCTGTCTTCGTATTCTTGTATTTTGCTTGTGATTGAATATTGAAAATATATATATTTTTAGCCATTCTGTTGTATCAGCAGAATATATAAATACTTTGTCTTACTTGGTCAACAACTAACAAACAGTTGTTCACTTTAAAAGCAAATGCTTTTATATGCAGGTAGATTGTTTTGAGCAGTTCAACCAAAACCCTGAAGCTGGTTAGAACCGTTGACTATGACTGCTACTACAAAATACATGTTCTACACAACCACATTCCACAACTGGGTGAATGTCAGGGATCACTGGGGAAGACAAACTGATTCTCTGTTTTTATTCAGTCCTGTCACTACCCACTTATATTTTTTTTTTCTCTGTAACATACTGCTTGTTCTTTTAGCAAGTATTAAGCAAGTTATCATTTATGGGCATTTTTGTCCATAAAAGGAATTAAATTCCGTTAAATAAAACTGAATCTCACTTTGTGTCACTGAGGCATAACTTTGTTATTTCACTTAGTTTATGTATTTATTGTATTTATAACCACTTCAAAAAGTCCACAGTCCCAGCTGGAAAGGACATTTTATAAATCGTATCAAACATTCACACACTCACCAACTTTAAGCCCACTCACACACTTGCACAGAAACGTGCGCCCTCAGCAGAGACGCTGCAGAGAGTCAAACTGAGCAGTACTGCTGTTTCTCCAAGGCCAACTTGGAGTGTTTTCTAATACATCGTCAACACTAATTTGACAGATCTACTTGAAAAGAATTATAGTCTTCTAAAGTCTAAAGGGCATGGGGTTTATTTATTTTATTTTTGTCTTTACTTAATTCATTACCATTTCAACTATTCCATGGAGCCCCAAGCCCTCTCCCACAGACTGCATTTTGAACATAGTCTTGCAGCTCACTATGGTGTTGCACTAACATCCTCCTGCCCTCTGATGGCTGAACAGTCGGCCATTGTTAGGCAGAATCGCCATGGATTCATGACCATAACCCCCGTTGCCAGAATGCATTGTCACTGTGCCGAACAGTCCAACAAGTCTGACTCCTCTGCTCGCTTCTTCAAAGTAAAATAGCTCCATATGATTGTGAGTCTTTAGGATTTGTCACATTAGACAGCATCAACTAAAGCCAGATTGCAAAATATACAAGTGACCTCTGTGGCAAGTAGCAGACCTTCTGTAGCCAAAGCAATGTTTAATGTTCATTAGGTCTTAAAACCTGCGGCTTTGTAGATGAGCTTTTTGAATGAACTAATACAGGCCTGAGGTTTTATTAGAATGGTTTACATGCTGTGTCTTTTACTGCAGATTCAGTTCTACACTGACTGAACTTTGGTGTGTTCTTCTAAATCACAGATAGAACCAGAACACAAAAGTCAGTCAGGCAGCAGCTCCTATGTTGCCCCGCTCATAAAATGTTAGTTTCACAGTGATTTCCCATGATCTACATGCAGCAATATTAAACGTCATAAATCTGCTCCATAAAGGACGTCTCAGAGATTTGGTGTCTTTTGGAGGGGTAGAAGAAAGAAAATCCTTGTGATTAATGTGCTGGTGAACCCTCTCATTGCCATGGTAACCAGGGCAGCGTGCCATGCAATTTCGAGGATCCATGCACTGCCATAAACGTCTCGCACAGATGCATGTGTGGGTTGAAACTGTTTCAGTGTGACTTTTGACCAACAAGGAAAACCTGATTCAGCAAACACCTTTTAATATAAGAGTTTTTTATGGAATTATCCTAATGAAGAACCTTACTTCTACTGCAGTCACATCTGACATCATCATGGTTTGCAAAATAAAGATCCATATTGAATAGGGATGTTTTATTTTAATAATCACATTTGGAACTGACTGCATTTGCGTTTTAGAGAATTTTGACATTTTTTGCTGCAGCACTGTTGTGTCTAAAATGTCCAAATATTGTGGCAATGTTTTTTTGTTTTTTCCTTGGGTGTCCTAATTTGTCCATTTGATTCAATAAATGCACTTTTTTCCCCCAGCAATACTTTTGACTTTTGACAATTTGACAAATTTTGACAACCTGATATTTTTGTAAGTACACATTCAGTAATGTAATAGAAGTATTTAATGTTATCAGTAATTTTGTGTATTATTTGTTTGTGTATCATTTTCAAATATTTATTTTAAAGGGTTTTTTGCCTAAATGATATGTAACAGAAAAATGCAGTATAGTCCACATGATTCTTCCACACCACCAATAAAACTGAATGTATTGTCTCCAATAAATGTTTTCATTTAGATGGAAGGAATTTTTATAACCACCCAGTAAAATGGGGAATACTTTTTAGATGTACATAAAACAAAATGAAGACAGTTACAGAGTGGAGATGCAGAAGTAAATGAGAGTTATGGATGTAAAGAAAAAGAGAAAACTTACCCCCTGTGACAGACACGGTTATAAGTTTGCTGTTGACACGCCAGACCTGTCGACTACCTGATGTTCACCTCCTTTAATTTACTGTGTCGATAACACCGCAGTGGAAACACAGCCGACATGATAGATGTGGACATTTAGCATGGACTTCCCTCCAAACAGCCAATTCTTGAGAGG
>CAAKHB010002593.1:224644-236459 GCA_901007665.1 Aeoliscus strigatus
TGTGTGTGTGTGTGTGTTGTGTGTGTGTGTGTGTGTGTGTGTGTGTGTGTGTGTGTGTGTGTGTGTGTGTGTGTGTGTTTGTGAGGACGTGCTCACTGCCACAGATGAGTCAGATCTAGACAAAATTACTAACATAATGAGCAATGTTCTTCATGGAAAAAATGCTCACAAATGATATGAATCAATATGAAAAAAATCGCTGCATTTTATGTTGCATTTCCACCTTAAGTCCCTTATTCACCCATTCACATTCACATTCACACAACTAGATGCAAACACATGTTCACACACAATTTGGGGTTCAGTGTCTTGCTTAAGGTCAGTTCGACACTGAGGAGCCAGGATTCGAACTTTGACATTCTGATTACGAGCCACTCAACCTCCTTGGTCACAGCCCCCTCATATGCCACCCCCACATACTGTAAGGACAAGAATCAGGACAAATGGTAGATGTGAACCTATGAAATTTTCAGTATGTGCTGCCCATCTCAGGGTGACGTACCCTTTGTTTCTCCCTGAGGTTTTTGCCTTTTCCCCTGTTAAAAGGGTTTTCTGGCAGTTTTTTCCTCACCCTGGTTGAGGGTTTAGGGCAGATGGTGTTGTATTGTGTGGACTTTCAGTCCACTGAAACAATTTTCATTGGGATATTGGGTTATACAAATAAAAGTGAATTCAATTGTTCAGCCATTTATGCGTAATGATACCAGTCAGCAAATGTATATTAAAGAAAATCAGACAGGGCACACATGTTTGTTTCCTAGGGGCCAGTGGCTGATGAGCTCAGCCCCATGCTATGCTCCTAACCACATTAAAGCCCCTGTCGTATGGGCAGTGTGTGGCCTCCGTCTCAGTGATGGCAGGGGATGCAGGAAACAAATTAGCTTTCTTGACCTTGGCCCAAGTTTCCCTTCCACCCTTCACCCTCCCCCCTTGGCCTTCATCTGGCCACTTCAAGGGTCAGCTGAATGACAACACGTCTCTGTTGTCCCCCACAGCTTTGTGGGTATCACGTTTACTAGTACAGTTTATATTTGAGGTCAAATGGTTGTGGTCAGAATGACCACCAGTCACATGATGTCTCATTTATGATGAAGAGCGAAAAAACAAGAGTAATTATGAACTGGGAAGACGTGAGAGGAGAAGACGTTCATCACCTCCAAGGAAAACAAGCTAAAGCAGATTTTCATACGAGGTGCTGGGAAAACGACTGACACACTTCAGCGTGGTCTAAAAAAATTACAATAAGAGACTTAGCGTCTCTCACACACACACACACACACACACACACACACACACACACAATGCCACTACCATGACTAGGGAATGGAGATTTTCAATTTTCTTTAAAGACAAATCAATCCACTGTCATATGTGGCTGAGGATAGTTTCTGCTCCACTATAGATTTATTAATACACAATGGACTGTAAGATCACAAAGTCAATCTTATTTTTTCAGTCAAAAACTCATCTGTGTTCAAGATAAGAAGCCATCTAACATCAGGTATTCATGGGTGGAAAGCAGACTGTATTCATCTTCATGCTTTCCCATTGACCTCTGAGGGCTTCTTAATCATGTGGCTAGCTTCCTCAGACGTATATTTCATAATGTGATACATCAATATGTTCTAAAGCTGGCTCACAGTGTTTATTGATCCCACAGTGGAGTGAACATGTCTTCAACATATGTTGCTGTCACTCACTCCTCGCAGAAATGATCAAAAGTGGCAAGCCAAGATCCTCTCTTATCAGTGTAATCAGTGGCATGACAAGTGACAAACATGACAACTTATAAGCCGCTCTTTTAATAATTGAATGAATCAGTGACGTGAAGTCAGAGGAAGCAGGTGAGGGAAAAAAATGGAAAATGGAAAATGGAAAAAATAAATGAATCGGTTATATTTATCCAGTGATTTGTTCTTGTTTTGTGTTGTTGTTTTTTTCCATTAACTTCACCAATTTTAGATGATTTTTACACAAAATCACAGAATTTTCACATTTACTGTAGAAATACTGTGAAGAGACGTGTGGTGAGTCACCAGCTGCCTGAACCTCACCTGGGATTGACAATGACTGCTGACATGCTAGCAGGGAGACCGTATCGCTGTCTCTCTGTACGTCGCTATTAAAATGTTCTCTTGCTATATGAACTAAATTGCCATAGTTAAGATGATGTATATGATGTACAGTGTTTTTTTGTCAACAACTGTATGTGTGTAACGTCTTACGTGTGCTGAGCGATTGTAAAACGGCTGTGAAGAGGCCCAAGGTGAGACACGCAGTTCTTCTGCCTTCTGTTAGGGGGCACTAGTGAGCCCAAGGGATTCTGTTTGACTCCTCAGTCAGAATACGTGACAGCAGCTACAATCTACAGTCAGCAAGTCACGTCAAGAGGCCATCCATTTGTTTTTCCACCTTCCTGGCCTTACTTTCAAAATGGTGGATTACATACGTAGCTAAACATACATTTTTTGGACTTTCAGTCAAAGAAGGAGGAAACAATTAAAGGAAGACCAGCGATCTCCATTGAGACAGACTTTTAAAACTGAGGGACGGTAAAAGAACATTTCTACAAACAAGTTATGATGCTTTTGTTCAGAAGGATCAGCGCATAGACTTCCTAACGGTAAGACCATAACGTCTTTTTTACATTTTTTGTGGGCTTCAGTTTGTATGTGTAGAGAATGCTGATATGACACTTTATACATAACCCGCTAACTGTTGCCAGTCAAATGGTGAAAAAGCTACACTGTAGGTTCATATGTTTGTAAATCGGATCGTGAAGTCAGTGCCTCACTAGACATGAACCTCACCGCACGTCACTGGACTGAATTGAGAAGACATACGAACAAGTAAGGCAAAAAAGTATTTCTGTGCAGTGAAAGAAAAGCTGGAGGCTCGTGTTTACTGCTGAAACTCTCTGTGCGCTGCAGATTACTTGGCTGTATGATTCAACTGGTGTTCTGGGAATGTTTGACAAAAATTACATACAGTAAAAATGACTCAGGGGCACGGCTTTGGCAGTGGACCAAATTGACCATATCCTTGTGACTAAACGGTAGGTTAAGCCAGAGCAATTTCCTCTTCATTTTCTGCCGGAAGTAAAAATGATTATAGTGTGAGCTTTGGGTAAAGCTTAACAAATATGGGTTTTTGACAGCCATGGCCAATGGACACAACTATTTTTACATCATGACTGCAAACAGCTGCTCCCCTTTTTCTTTTTTCTGTTTTTTTTTCATTCTGTAAATGTTTGGGTTTTTTTACACCAAAATATAGAATTCTACATTCAGATCTTATACAAATACTAGATACGCTCCTTTTGGACTTCAACCAAAGCGTGCAGTGCAACGCTCATAAACTGTTTCAACCAAGACTAAAAGCATTTTCACCCATGCTTTTAATTTCTTTTATATTCACTCCCTTTTTTCCTTTTCACATTGTGCATACTGGGTGTAGGCCCACAATACTTTTCACAACCCCATTTCACATGAGTTCATTGTTAACAACTGAGTTAAATGTGTTACCTCCCTGTTTACATCTTTACAATAATACAACTATAAATATAGAGCAATGCTGTGTTTCTGCTCATTATTTCAATATGTGTGTGAAAAGATTGCATGTGTCTGAACTAGAGGTTAACTTGTCGGTCACCAGATAACACCAACAACACTGTGTGTGTGTGTCTGCGTGTGTGTGTGTGTGTGTGTGTGTGTGTGTGTGTGTGTGTGTGTGAGAAAGAAAGAGAGAGAGAGAAAGAGAGAGATCACATGGTCGACAGACAAAGTCCAGACAGTAGGAAGTGAAAGTGCAGCTACAGCCCTAGATAGCAGATATTTGATGATGATGAGTAGAAACTGCAAACAGGTGCTTTTAACGTCAAGTCACAGCAACTCATTATGACCTACATCCCAACTGTGCAACATAGTACTGCTCGTATATTATTGAATGTAATGAGTCATTTGTATTTGTTCAAAAATGAAGTGGGTTTATTTGTAGAGCATGTTTATACTACAAAAACTTGAGCGTGATGCTGTGCTCACAGTTGCAACAGAGGCTTTTATTTCTTTCTGCAGTTTAATGAGCTGAGTCCTCAAAGCCTTGTAGGAGAAAAACGGGACACACCATGGGTTACCCAGTTTGATTTTATTTTCTCATTGTGTCTGATATCAGGGGAGGTTTGACAAAGACAGCTGTAGACAGGAAACATGAAAAATAAAACAAAAGGGGTAAAGCGATTTGAGTGCAGCAAAGAAAGGCATAAAAACAGTCTCGTACTGAGATAGTTGCTACAAATGAAATACCTGGAGATTCAGTGTTAGCATTCAATTTTAATTAGGGCTTTGAAGGCATCTTTTATCAGGCTGTCACTAATCTTTCTGTCGGCCCCAAACACGTGCACCCCCGCCCATCTACGCACACACCTCTTCTTCTGCTTTTCTAAAATGCAAATCCACATAAAAGACTAAAAATGATGGAGGAAAAAACAAAAAGATTTTATGGAATAGTACAACAATTTGTCTGATACACACCTTATCAAAAAGCAATGAATTGGGGACAAAAAGCATTGTCCCATTTCGTTTTGGAGACCAAACCATTACCTCTTCTTCTTAATTGCATTTTCTTTGGGGCAAAGGTGATAATTAATTTTGCTCAGGGGGACATGTAAAACCGTAACGAGCATATACAAAAAAAATAGTCAAAATAGTAGTTTTGCCTTCAGTTGCAGAAAAAAAAAAAAAAAATTGTAACATGGTGATACTGTGATTCTATGAAAGAATCTGTGGGATGGAACAAATAAATCCACCAAACTCTGCTCAGGCAACAGCTGTCTGTTTTAATTGCTATGAATTAAAATAAAAAAAAGAGCGCAGTAAATTGAGAATGGTTTGAAATTTATATATTTATACTGATTATATTTTCCAAAACTATTTTGTTTCATTGTCACATGACTTACATTGGCACACTCAAATTTCTTTTCTAGTTAGCTGATTTTCCTGGAGCACCTTTATTTTGTAAAGTATAGAGAGAACTGGCTGCTGGTATTTGTTAACGTGGCTACATAACAAAGTCCTCCGCCCCTATTGTTTCTACATCTGTGTGCTGTGCTGCTTATCCTGTCTCCTTCTCTTCATTCCCGGCCTTGTCCCATTGTTAGTCACCTTGTTTATTGGCTGGAGCAGCCGTGGCGTACTGGACATCATCTGAAACTGCAAACGACAGGATGCAATAAGCTTGAGAATAGCAGCAATCCGAGGAAAGTTCTCCACTCACCACAGCTCTCTAACTCTCTGTCTTCTTATCTTGGGCAGGGAAAAAAAATCAATGCAAGTTCACCGGTCTTGATAAAAGTGCTGGACAGGGAGAGAAGCAATGCGGGATATAGTAAATTAAAGTGATCAAAATTTTCCAGTTGACTCAGCCTGCAGCCTCCATAAACTAACAAGGCTGTCTCCACAACTGTCCGTCATCCACTTCCAGTCAGAAGCCATCTTCATTCCATCTTCCAACTTCATTTGAGCCATACATTTAGCCTTTTCTTCTTTTTTTCCCAGCTTCAGCAGATGAATGTAACATTTTTACTCTAATTGTTACACAAATGCTTGACTCTCTCCAGCTCTACTTTGAGCAGCATAAGATTTTCCACTTCAAGATGGTGCTCAGGTGCAGCACCTGGATAAATACACTCCTTTTGCATATTTAGAGGAAAGAGTGGTTTCAATATAACTTAGCTGTTACTTGTGCCACACTCATGCATATTAACTTAACACAAATTTTCACCGGATGTTACCCAGCATGTTTATCCTTTCAGCCAGGGCTACATTTTAACAGAAACTAGGCAATCAATTAATCAATTATGCTCACAATCATCATCCAATAGACATGAAAAAACTCATTAAGGATTAAAAATATGAAATGGCATCATATACTGTTGTCGGAACAGTACATTACACAGAAGTGTGACCTTAGCATATTGCTAATCAATCAGCAGCTGAAAGGTAATGATGGATACATTGATGACGTTGCTTAAATGACAGTCCAGCAGATTTTACCTTTCCAATGCTGACTCCATATCTACAGAGTTTTTCTTAAAAAAAAAAAAAACAACTAAACTTTTGTTTATGATACACATTAACCCTTTATCCACCAGATTGTTGTGTCCTGTGTTTCTGATCACCATCGACAGCGGCCGACCACACATACACTAATTCAATTACAGTAATACCAACTGCAGCTGACTCACTCAGCTAACGCACCTCATGCCAGCCCCACACTGGGCCCCTTGGCACCCTCTCCACCTAACATTAAGAAGGGATTCATGGGGATTGGCAAATCTAGTCCAGTTGCATGGTGTGAGAGCGTTACCTCAGAGCTAAGCTGATATACCACCTCAATGCCGATAAGTGCAGTTTGCTGGTTGTGCTCTGGGAAAATGTGCTGTGTCATATCTTATCTTTATAGCACGATTACCATGTGACGTTTCTGAAGAATGTTTCTAAGCACCTTTATCTTGCTGGTAAGCTATATATCTCAATGATAAATTACAATTCTCCATGTTAGCGTATCAAAAAGAAAAACGGATGGACCCAACCGATGATAATCGAAAGAAAACAAGGATTTTGAAATCTTAACTGACACTGTAGTGCTATTCTGTACATGCCGATGTGACAGTGTGTGTGTGTGTGTGTGTGTGTCAGGGATGAGCTTAAGAGAAACTAACCACCTGGGCCCTGCACTTGCTGTGGCCTAATATCCTGTTGACCTGGGTTAGACAGCAGACAGCCGTGAGACACTTAAATCCAGCCGTAACCCTAAGTAACATACACATGTCCCCGTAAGTTCAGATCACAGCTTGTTTGTGCCAAATGACACCAGTGTGCAGCAGCAGCAGCAGCAGCACAAGATAAAGTATCCTGACATGCAAGAGTAAAAGAGGAGATGTGAAGTTTTATGAAGTGGAGTCTCATACCAAGACAGCTGCACTGCACACAATGGGTTCTGTTTTTATCTGAGGTTTAACGTACCTCGCACCCTAAGGTTGACCTAGTTTGGAAATTTAGTGTTATGGGATTTTTTTGTTTGTTTTTTTTAAATCAACTGTCTCTGATATAGAATATGAACTCAAAACAGTTATATATTAGTTATTTAGACAGGAACAGACTACAAGTCAAAACTATTTTAACAGACAATAAAAAACAACATCCAGTAAATCCTCTAATTCTATTGTGTCAATCTCTGCTGTCTGTTTCAATATTCATCGTCACAAGTGCCAATTAAAATAAAAACACACAAGAAAACAAAAACAGTTGGCCGTCCTGAACTCCTAAAACCTTAAGAAAAGATTACAGACAAGCCATCGCGTGCATATTCGCGGTACAATACCTTCAATGCATCACTCTGAAACTATTTGCCTAAGTGCTTCTGTCAGAGTTGCACAGCAGCCAATTAATTGCAGGGCTTTACAATATGCTGTGGAGTAGCTCAGCGAATCAACTGTAAACACTCTGAGGCCGAGCAACAGTAAGGAGGGCGGACAACCTGTGAGCATAGAGGAGTGTGAAGAAGATTAGGATTAGTGTGCTTAAAGCTGAGGAAAACAGTCTGCAAGGTGATAAACATCTGAAGAATGACATTATTATAAAAGTCCGTTTCATCAATAAGAGCCTTTATTGCTATAATCTTTCTTCTTTGTAACACACCCTTCCCACACACACACACACACACACACACTAAGCTTGATTTTGAAGGGTCTTTCATCACAACTATTGACTGATCACTGACAGATATGAGGAACAACTCAGGAATGATAACAGGACTGTGTTTGCTTTTATCTTTATTTTATCACAGATTATATTTCACTCAGCGTTAACGGGCCCAAATGCCGGATCAAGTATTCATTAAAATCTAAATACTAAATATTGATTGATGCGTTATCAGGGCATAGCAGTCAGTCCTCAGGCTATTGATCCGGCCTGTGATTTATTATCATATTTAGAAAAAAAATCAGTTTTTTTTCTTGTTTAGGTCATTATACGATGTAATGGATTTATAGCGAGGGTGTAATTCTTTTGTTGTATTGTGTTCGTTATGGTGGCGCCGATTTCTCAATTGCATTCAGAGATCACTGATATCCTTAGTACTGCCCCCCCACCCCACCCACACCCCTTTGCCCTGGCTGGCCTGTGAGGGGCTAAAGCTTGTGTAAGAGAACGATCCCGATCTTGTCATTGAGAATAATGGCTATTGGGATTACCTCTTTAATCACAACAAAGATTAACAGATGGTATGAGAACAGTTATTAGCAAACATCTTGCGCTCATCAAATCAATACGATGATTTGTAATCAGTCTGTCGGTGCAAGTGAAAAGGGAGCCGGGGCCGTTCCCGGTGAAAGATCCTGGCAATCAGAGGCTACTGTGTAGCAATTACCTCTCTACAAAACAGATAGGTGCTCTTCCTCCACAGGCTGGCACCTCGCCAAAACACACGGCGAACTGATAGCAACACTGGGCGTCAACACGGTAAAACACTAAACCCTGTGTGTGTTACCTCGTATTTGACCAGGTGTTAGATTGTTCCATGATTTCGTTTCAGTTTGTGCCTTTCAATTTCATGGATGTTGGTGAGCACTTGTCGGAAAAAAATATCTAAATGTTTACACATTTACTCCCTTTCTACAAAAGAGTGGATAGCTCATTAGCGGGTTACCATAAATAAATCTGTGTGGGGACAACAAGGGAGGAGCGTCGTAACTATACAGAGAAGGATTCACTGTGCAAATATTTCTCCCTGGAGACAGAGAGAGGGAGAGAGGAAAAAGACCTACCAGCATATCCAGCACAGTTAAAATGGAAGAATGCAACTGTGCTTTTTCTCATGATTTTCTCAGGTTTTCAGTCAACAGTACAGTGCATACAAAAACTAGTAACACACGTTGACGAGATGTAGTATATTTTTAACATTGGTGATTCAGTATATATTCAACTATCCTCAATAAATTACACTCACTAAGAAATCTTGTGTTTTCGAGATCAATGTTTTATTCTACCGCAGTATTTATACGAGCCACTGCTCCTGCTAGTGAAAAAGTAGTCGAAAAACAACAATATATTAAATGCAAGAAAAATAATGTATGTATTATGAATAATATGTTCATAATACCAAAAATTAGACTGCAGTGTTGTTGTTTTTTTGTAATTATTCATGTAACATGGGTGGTTGTGTCTTCATGTCTTCAATGAAGCAGCTTTTCCTCCACTTTTGCAGCCAGGAAACCATGATTCCTTTCTGCCAAGTGTCTCTGTTTTGCTCCATCAAAATGCAGTGAAACAAAATACTGTTTTACACCATCTCCTCTTCAGCATGGATGACAGGTAACGCCATTGTTTTTTTTAAGTTGTTGACCTTTTGCAATTGACCTCACCGGTGCAGTAACAGTGAAACTGAAGTGACACATTAGAAGTTTGTGGGAACCTCAAGAATGTTGCCCTTTTTTATCACGATGAATGCCAAGATAATACTTTTTTTTTTTGCAAAACTGATATTTTTGTGCATTTTCCCCAACTTCAAAAAAGCCTTGAATCACAATGCAAAACAAAAATCGAATGATGTCCTGTGTCTTGACACTTACAAACACACACACTTCCACACCCTCAGTAAGACAGTGAAGATATGCACTCACCAGGATTAAGCGGGGCAAATGGTGCCAAAACAATGACAGCACGCGGTAACTGATGCTGTTTAAAAATTCAAAGACCTCTATTGAGCAGATAGTGGCACACATATCAGTGGGCCACGGATCCCTGCAGCCCACTGGTCTGACTGCTGCTCTCGTGCACACGCACAGTCCACATGCTCAGCAGTCCCTCACACACACACAAAGGTCATCTGTGAAAATGTGCACACTACCTGTAGAGGAAAGGTAAGAATGTATGTTTCGCCTACTACTAAGAGCCTGAGACAAATGTAAAAGAACTTTCAAATAAACTGCACCCCTCCTCTCCCTCACACTGATACTGACACGCATGCAGTCAGTTGTCGAGTGGTTAATATCTTTCCAAGGTCAAACCTGACAAGGAATTCCAATGAGATTAAGTGTCATCAGCGTGGCTTTAGCCCTTTTCTGCTCATTGTTCAGGGAAATGTCCTTAATGCCAAAGATGACCAACACCTTGGAGCTGTAAAACCTCTTCCCCTCTCATGTGATGTATCTCATATGGTTTCCCATTCAAGCATCAGAATCGACAAATGTTCTGGCAGATACAGCGACTGGGGTGGTTTGTGTCAATATTGGTGTTAGTGACTAGGGACATGATGAGGATTTCATCCTGACCACACGGAAACACAGCTGCACACAAGTTAATTGCATGTCCTATTTCACCATAAGTACATGATACTGGCCTGTGACATCCTAATCATGTGGACGTCCTACAGTTTGTCTGCCAGTGATTTATAATGTGATTTCTAACCCTTGAATGTTGAAGATACATATTTAAGCACTTTCTGCGTTTTCAGTATTGGTGGCGTCTAAGAACATCTCTTGATATATTTCCATCAATATGTGTTTCTGTCTGAGGTGTGTGTGTTTTGTTTGTAGGTGCTCCAACACCATAGCACCGTCTTGTCAATGTGTCAGTCAGCGTTTTCTGCACCGTGGTTTTACACCGAATTTGACACACGGTCCTTTGGTGGTAGCAATGAGCATTTTGTCATCTCCTCTCGAGTGCCAACTAGATGTCCAATTACACCCCAGCCACTAATTTAATTACAGTAGCAGAAGAAATGGGTTGATTCAATTCATTTCAATTAGCTCTGATTGGACCAGTCAGATCAAATTTTGCTCATCTCATGTTCTAGCTGCCCATCACATTTTATCGCAGCATGCCCTCATCTGACAAAAGCAGGTCATTATATGATGAGTGTGTGGCTGAGTTCACCCCTGTCTGACAGACAGGAACAGATTAAAATGGCTTTGAATCTCTGGCTCTGATAAATGTGAACATGAAGCAAAAAACACTTTCCGTACAGAATCACACCCAGTCGACTGTCAGATGAACCTCAGCTACAATAATCATTACTTTTGAGCCATATCCACAATTATGCATCATGTGTTTCCTGTTTCAAGTGGCCACTTTCAAATCACATCACTCACACAGGTTGATGAAATTAGATATAAGATATATATACAACCCTAACCCTGTGGGGGATGGTTGCTGAATAAATCATTAAGTAGATATTTTAGAAAACACTATTAATAAAGTCAATTATAACTCCGTGATGATGAACATTATGAGGAGCATCGAGGTGACTTGTCTTCATGTAACTTCTCAATAGCAGGGGGAGGAGTCCATCTCCCATTTGATTGGTACACCTGGAGGACTCAGCAGAGTGTCATCGGCTGCAGCAGCGGTGTGTGTGTGTGTGTGTGCGTGAATACACCAGTTGCGGCGGCGCAGAGTTATCTGATTGGCCACTGAAGACACTGTAGCGATGTAACCACATGCGTCAAAAACACTGAACCAAATCACACCCTGGTCTTCAACGACATGAACAGACCCGCTCCCTGGTTCTGACAACCGCAAACACACACTGCACCATCATGTCACACTGTGGGTTACCTCTTGGTGCTTTCTCCGGCGTCCTGGCCTGTCCTGCCTCCTCCGGATCCGCAGTGAGACAGAGGAGCTCACACGGGCTGCAGAGTGCAGAGAAGAGGGGAGTTCTCACACAAGTCAAGCGACGCAGCTGAGAATGCAGAGAGGGCCAGCGTCGAGCCCGAGGAGCCTCTTTTTCTTACCTTGCGACATTGATCCAGAGA
>CAAKHB010002593.1:237523-258555 GCA_901007665.1 Aeoliscus strigatus
AGATGGGGTGGGGGATGTAACTGAGCTCATTTAACAGAAAAAAAAAATCCTTAAAGTTAAAATACAGACAAACCACGGAACGGTTCGTGGGAAGATGCAAAGCAGTCCTACTGATCTGAAAATGAAACAAAAATAGATGTATTTCCTTCCGCAGCTCTCAATCTGAGCCAACCACTGAATCTGTCTAAATAATAATACAAATAATAATAAGACAAAAATAATCAAAAACGGTATGACACGCTTTATCCGTGCCGAGCTGTTTCCATCCAAATATATTTTCTCCCTCCTCCCCCTTCTAAAATATCACATCAAACACAACGTCGACGTGAACGTCGTGAAGAAAGTTCTTATGACGGCCTCGTTGAGATATGAATGAGATGGGAGGTCACACCGGAGTAGAAGGACGAGCCAGTCAACAGTAACGTGGTGGTACATCCTAGTGGTGACTGAAAGCAATGGGCTGAACCTCAGCTTTGGGGGTTAACGCTCACTCACAGCGCAATTCCCCACACACACGGAGCCCTGCGCAGCGCCGAGACACACACACACACACACACACACACCACCGAGCTGCCAGGAGACAACTTCACAGTTGGCCTCGATTTGAGCCCAGAAGACGACTGCAGAGGAGACAAGAACTGATCATCCATACTGGGAGAGGAGGAGAAAAGAAGTAGCGTTGGGTTCTTCGCTCGACAAATACCAGAAAAAAAGAGACTTTTTGGAGAGCGCACCGAGGTGAAAGCGCAACCTGGAGCTAAACACAGCGAGAGGAGGAGGAGGAGGAGAAGGAGGAGAGGAACTTCTCCTCTTTTGCTCGTTTGCGGGACCAATTCGTGTTTTGCTCACGCTGACAGACGCGCTGCTCAGAGGACTGTTGTTCACCGGGGAACTTTGGAGCGGAGCTGCGCCATAACAAGAAACCGGTAACGATTCCCTGCTGTTGTCAAGAACTTCACTGCTCTCCCCGCCTAGACTTTACCGGGCAGGTTCTTTACCAGAGAGATGATGATGAGCGAGGAGCGACAACTTTAACGCCCCGAAACATCTCAAGAGACCGTGCAGAGTGAGAAGTAGGTGCGCGAAACAAACAAACAAACAAACAAACAAACAACAAAGTTACTGAGATGTCGAGGCAGAACGAACTTTTGTGAAGTTCTGAAGCGAATGTGGGATCAGAAAAGCCTCAGGGTGCCGAAGATGAGCGTTTGGTGAGAGGAGAGGAAGGAGCCGGACGGGTCCCTGCTGAAGAACGACCCCCCTGAAGTGCCAGGCACAACAAGAGACTTGTGTGTTGTGTTGTGTTGTTGGGGTGGGAGAGGGGGGCGGGGGAGGGGGGGGCGGCAGTGTGGTAAAGAGAAAAGAGACGGATACGGTCTGAGAGTGAAGCGGCTAATTGCTCAGTCCGTCCCTCATTACCATATCCAATGCGCGTCCACCGCTGGACTGCAGCCAACCCTCCCCACCTTCACGTGGTGCCATTAATCGCGAAACATTATTCACGATCATAACTATTTTCCCCGACATGCGCAATCCAGCGCCGAGCGACAAAAGGGGCTAATCTCACATTTCTCTTTTCCCCCCCACGTCGTCACGTCGTCTCCACCACCACCTCCAGACAGTTTGAGAACTTTTTTTTTTTTTTTTTTTTTTTTACTTTTTCTGTCCTTTTTTTTGGACTCCTTCGCTGATGTCTCTGCCAAACGCAGAGACATCTCGGAGCGCAAAAGCAGCAGCATCGCCAGTCCCGAAGCCAGCAGCATGTCCCGACGGAAGCAAGCCAAGCCGCAGCACCTCAAGTCGGACGAGGATCCCGCACTAGCCGGGGTGATTTCCGAGCACGGTGAGTGGATGGGACCTGGGTCCTTAATCCAGGTTTCCTTTCACACGCACAACTCACACAAACTTCCCACGACCACGTCACCGTTTTCTTGAGGCTTTTTTTTTTTTTTTAATATTTTAGGATCTTTAAAGATGTTTAGGATTAATTCAGATTGTTGCTGGGTTGGTGATCACATGAATTCACTGGAATAAAGGCGCAGTCATTGTTGATGAATTAAAATGAATGGATTCAGCACCGAGTGAAAGATGTCTTCAGCCTTCGCACTGGTCGTTGCAGTTATTTTATATCTTATAAGGTTATTTCCATGTGAGGAAAAAACGGTCCAGTGTACAGCAACGTCAAGGGATTAAGTTGAATAATAATTCTGTACGGTATACTTACTGTATGTCTGTATGCTAAAGGCCTTTTGAAAGGCCTAAATAGAAAAAACACACATCTCTCTGTATTTAATTGAACCGTTATTTTTTGCGATGAAGTATTGAGAGAAATGCACATTTGCAAATTTCGATTGTGCATTTAAACACACACACACACACACACACACACACACACACTCTCTCTCTCTCTCTCTCTCACACACACACACACACTCCCCATACATCCTAAATCGTGACAGAAGGACTCACTTCACATTTAAAGATAAATCCAATTCTTGTGACATCAGTGTCTGTGGTACGTCAGCGCCAGCGTCGCTTCCTGAGAAGCAAAGTACCAATTCGCTTGCGAGGCGAAGCCCCGTTTTGTTATGGAAATGTTTTTGTTTACCCCCCTCTCATAAATTTAGCACACTTGATTTGTTCCCTTTCGCTCACAGTGTCGACAAGAGCGGCTGACAGAGCTCGTCCCAGCCCCGAGAGGGAAACGGTCGTTCATCTTTTATGGTGTACTCAACTTTTTGCGCCATACAAAGAATTTATTTGAAGACAGATCTTACGGCGAAATAATGAGGGTGAAAGACTAGTTGGACTAATTATTTCCCGTATACTAGTGTGTACTGGCTGCAAGTGTCATATTTTACACGATTAGGTTTCTGTTTTAAAATGTATTTAAACAGGAAATACATTTATTGAATTAAAGGTCCCAGAAATCATTTTATAGAAAAATCATCTTTTCATGTTTCAATTGTTGCAGCATCTTCCTTTTTGTCAGCTAAACTGAGGAACAAATGACCTCATGTTGAAGCCTGCTGCTCTTAGTAGAACACACACTCACTTACACACACGCAAACACACACACTGCAGGGCTTCTTTACAATAGAAATGTGTGATGTAATCTCTGGGGAGCAGCTCTCTTTGCATGGGGAATTGCTCTCTCTCTCTCTCTCTCTCTCCCTGTGTGTGTGTGTGTGTGTGTGTGTGTGTGTGTGTATTCACTGCTGGCCCTCTTCACTTTGGTATTACTTAACTCATGTACATGATTGAAACATTTGGTTTCATTGGTCCGAGAAACTCAGAAATGTCTGGTTGCTCTGCTGTCAGATGAATCATGAAGTTTTTGACCTCCTCCACAAATACTCATATGAAGCACTGGGGAAAAAAAAAAAGTTAATTCCACAATTTGCTGTTGAGTTCTGGGTGTACTCCACCATTTTAAGAGGTGTATGTGTTGCTGTAAACATGTCTAGTGGGTGTATCGTGTCAGTGCCATTGTGCTTCAGACTGGATGAGGCTGTGGAATTTTCGTACCCATCCTTATCGGAGCACTATACTGGCTCACTTGTTTTCACGCTGGGCAGACATTGCAGACAAACAATCCCAAGCCTTTTGCAAGGCACAGTGAGCCCATACACACATACATAAACCTAATAAGGCTGCGTCTCCTCAAAATCTAAGCTACGAATCCCAGACTCTGTGTATCACTGAAGCATGATCAGATTCTCGGCTGGCTGGTGCCGTGATGCCTTGTGCTAACACTGTCGTTTGCTAGTTGACAAATCTTTGTAACATCCTGACAAAGGAATTGACAAGTTTGTTCAGATTTAAGGTCCTCATTTAGCGAGTGGCAAAGAGGTACCAGAAAAAGCCTCTGGCTTGTGCTCAGACTGTCATCAAGGACACGCAGTCCGTTCATTGTGAAAATCAGCAAAGGAAATGTGACAAAGGTTAGCGATGTAAGAGCAATGTTCCTTTTTTCATCAAATTGTCAGTTTAATTTGAACTTTTTTAATGGGTGAGTTTTGCCCACTGCAGCTCATTGAATACATTTGTGACATGCTGCAACCCTGAACGGAAGACAAAAAATAAAATCAGTGCCAAAAGGCTCTTGTCTGGCATATCTTCTGCCCTCTAGGCCTTTTTGGACACATGCAGCCCAGAGGTGTGGGGGTTGCGTCAGTGTGCGTGTGTGTATGTGTTAGGATTGGGAAGGTGGGGCAGGGTGTCTGCTCAGGAGTGCTTTTACAAAGCTTGCTGACTTAACCTTTGTGTAGCCCAGCCAGCCAAGTCCTGCCGTTAGATGTCAAGCTCCTTGAACAATTAGAACACGTATGCTGTCTGACCTTGGCAGCAAAGCTGACTGGAATCCTGGGAAGTGTGGACACTGATAGGCCTTTCAGGTCTAAGTCATTTCTTTCAGTGTATTTGAATAAAAGTGTGATGTGTATGTGAGAGAGATTTACTAAAACCAGCGCAGATGAAAATAACTCGATATTGGTGCTTTTTTTGTAAAGAAAACTCTCAGGACATATCTTATAGATCACATTTATTTAGCCGTGACGTATTTAGTGTAAAAATGTATTTAAAGCGTGCCGTCCAAATGTTGATGTACAACTCTTTGCTTTCACTTCAACCTGATGTTTAATGTGTGAAGGAAAGTTATGAGGTGCAAAAATATATAACAGAGAGAAGATGTGTGCTGACTGTGACAACATTTCCCCTGCAGTGAGGCTTTGTTTGGATTTTGTTTTAATCCCCTCTCACCATAGGGTGCAGGCCTGCGGACCACCCACACAGATGTAGCAAAGATGTCTTCAAGAGAGCACACAAATATGACTGTGTCTTAATTACTACGCGGCCCTGAACACACACATGAACAAGTATGATGGAGAGGAAGGATCAGACATGAGAGGACTATTTATAACAACATGCAGCAGCTGGTTTGGTTTTGAACGCTTTGTTCTTTATATGACGTTGCGCCTTTAGATGACTTAAGGTGTAAGTCATCTAAAGTTGATGAATTTTAAGTTTCCATTTGATTATGAAGGCATTAATGTTGTCATGTTTGAAGAATTTTATGATGACAAAATTAGCATCAACATAAAAACATATAAAAACACAAAACACAATATGTCTTTGGCTTGCGAAGGATGAGCATCCATTCAATTCAAAAGCCTCATCTCATCTTGAGCTCTTCGCGGAGACAGACAAGCAGTCCTGCTGCGTGACCATCATCTGGACAGAGTACCATCACTGAATACTGTGTCACCAATGCTTCCACAAACAAATCGTTAATGTTTTGGCTGCTCTGCATCTGCAGGCTGTTACAAAGGCCTCTGTTGTTTGCACAGATATGACTGTACCACTCTGCAATAGGGCTGACCGAGCTGATGGAACGCTGAGCTGTGTTGGGGACACTCAAGCTTCTGCAGGTTTTGGCCGAAGAGAAATTACTGCATTTGGAGTGTGAAAGGGATAGTAAAGGATGTAGAATATATATATTTTATATATATTTCATATCTGCTATTTAAAAAAAAATGTCTCACAAAATATCCAGGAGAATTTACAATGTCAAGTAAAATGTTTTAAATAGTGCAAAATAAGTATATATATATATATATATATATATGATTCTTGTGTGATTGAAATTACAATTGGCAAATTAAAAATACAGCATAGCAAAGCAAAGCAAAGGAAAAAGAACAGTTGTTTCGCATTAATCATTAATTAACATGTTTAATTCCTAGAAACTAGAATAGTTGACATGCAGTGAAAGAGTAAATAAGTCACAAAAGATGAACTATCACTATTCCTCTCTAAAGGTTGTGCTGAGCCCACAGTGACACGTTTCTCTTTCAGTGCACCCTCAGGTGTTTGAGCAGCATTTGAAATGTGCAGTTACGTGTTTGGAGCCTTCATGTAACTGAAATAAAGCACATATTATGGTAAATAGGTTTTTAATCCATGATACAATTCATTTCCTACAAATTCTTTTTAATCCCATCACCACAACAACGAGTAAATGTTCCCAGTGTCCTCGTCTGTGTGAATGTTTGTTAAGTGAGTCTGGAAATGGTTAAGAATGGTGGAATTTGTATTTGTCCAACGCTCCATTCAATGCACGGCTCTGTGGCTTTCGCAGAAACAGTGGCAAGCATGAATGCCTCATCTGATATAATATGCCAGATTAGCGGTTTCAGTTAGCATGCCAAAGATTGCAGAGCATGATAGCAGATTCACTGTCCACAATCCCCCTATTGACTAGGTTCAGATGAACATATGCATCTGAGTAAATGAACACTTGAATGGAACCCCCCCCCCAAAAAACACCTTCTGTTTCCATGCTTCGAAAATCAATACCTTCCCCCAAAACACAGACACACACACTTTTTTTCACCGTGTTGCAACCACAAAATGTCACCTTCAACCAGCTGATTTGTGAACATGTCCTGAGTCCAACTGTAACGTGCCAATCGTTCAATCTGTTACCAGCTCAAATAACAAGATTAAATATTAATGATAAATAAATACAAATTAGACAATAGTTCAATTGTAGTAATAACACTCTGAAATTATAAATAATACAAATAAAAGAATGCCGACGTTTATCACGACGAGAATTCTACAATGCTGTTCTCTTTCACACCTATAAGCTGTTAAGACATATGCATGTGATTTGCGTGTCAGTGTTACTGTGTGAGAAAACGTGTGTGTGCGTGCGGTCACAGGCATACAAAGGCTTCTACTTGTAATTGTATGAATGAATAAAAGAGATTGACAGTAATACCATTCTAATAACTAATCAGCTCAACACAATGCCTACTCATTTGTGTTGACCTTTCAACCCTCAATTATGGAAATGGGTTCTGCTGTCCACGGCTGGGCTAAGGAGATTTCCAATCTGCTGTCACGTGTCACTGCCTTTGCCACTAACTTGCCCCTTTTTTCACTTGTCAATTTAGGTTCCGAATTTGATTTCTGTTATGATGAAAATAAAATTCCATTTTTATTTTCTTTTAATACGATTTTCATAGACAGATTTAATGTGGGGATACTGGAATTTCAGAAGTCAAAAATGTGCTGCCTTTCACATTTCATTGTTAGTTTTTTTTCTGCAGATTCACCCAACAACATACATGATTGGGTAAAATAATATCCTGTTTCATCAGCCCTGACCCATGTGAGGATGACAATAGAACGCCTGTCCGAATCTTAGCTGGTGACAGTTAATTAGGTTACAAAGAGCAGACCCTGACAGCTCAAGCTGCTGCCTCTGGCCAGAAATTACAAGAGTGATGAATTCCTTGACTAATAAGCTAATGTAATAGCTCAAATGTTTTATTTTTGTCATTGTGACTTACTCCACTTAAAGTTTTAAAATGTGCGTGCACAGAATATACATTTATGTGATCGAAGCATAATAATATATTTTAATATTGGCTAAAGGTGCAGTATTATTTGGAGCTCTTTGAGGTAATGTCTTTTTGTACTTTATTTATTTGAAGTTTTGTGAGTAAAGTAATTAAAAAATGAAAGCAATCTTTTTGCAGTATATAAATCAAATACCTTATTCTCCATGAATAAAGTTTTGGCTTTTTAACTCTTTTAGTTTTGTTTTTATTGTCAAATCTCCTTAAACAGTTGTAAAAGCTGACTCAATCAGTGTGTGAAATTATGAGATTTCATCTCTGGTTATTTCATATGGAAATCTCAAAATGATGTTCAAATTATGAATAATTTGTTTGTTTAATTGTTGTAAATAATTAGTTATGTTACAAGATATAGGGATCGCTAAGGGTAACATGAAGATACAAATGACTGAAGCAGATGTGCCAGATGCTGTGATGCTGTCTAGGAGTAATGAAAAAGGGCGTTTGCATACGGCCACAACCAAGTCCCACACAGACACACACAGTCAATGTTTTAAACCGACAAAGAGACAGAAAAAAACATATGTATTAAAGGAAGGACATGTTTTCATGGTTTTGATCAGGTGTGAATTAGGCCAACGTTCAAAAGATCCGCTGGCTTGTTTGACTCTGATGGCTGCATGTGGAAGAGGAAGTGGCTTCCTACAACTGTGATTAAACATGTGTAACTAATCAGAGACTTTGCAGCTATCACACTACCATGTAATTTGCTGAGTCTTATTTCAGAGAGCAGGGGGGAGAGAGGGAGGGAAAGAAATGGAGAGCATAAAATGTCAAATTTGATTACCAACATCTAAAAAAGAAAATACCTAAACAGTTTTAGAAAGATGTATTTTAGCTGAAAAATGCCACAATTTAACATTAAATCATAATGAACATGCATGAAAGGGCAATGAATGGATTAATAGACATACACCTTTACATTTAATGATTTTTCTTGGCAGTATAACAGAATAATTCCAGCAAAAGGATGCGTTGGCTGAAAAAAATTACCTTTGTGATGCTAAATTAAAAAGCCCCTGGAATTTAAAATTCAGGTAGGCTTGATAGCAGAGGGGAATCCTAATTGGGCCATCAAAGTTCTGATTTGTATCCAACACATGAGGCAGCTGTGAATTGTATGAAATATTGGAAATCAATAGGTTCTATGGAATTTCATTAAGCGGCAGTATCCACAATTGATAGACCTTCATAATTTGATGGATTGCACAAAGAAAATTATTAGCTGGCTCTATGGACAGAGTGGGAATGCATTAACCGGATTCTTGAGTATTGGTGAACAAGTGCAATTTGTGATGTGTGTGTGTGTGTGTTTGTGTGTATATATATATGGTATATATAACTTATAAAGAGAGAAAAAAGGTTAAATTGTTGCTGTGCTACACTGCAACAATATGTGTGAAATCTTTGTTGATGATTTATTCATTAATTTTGTTTTCCCCTTCTCTCTACCCTTCCTCTCCCCTGACACCCCTCCATTTAGCTCGAGGTGATGTGCTGGAGGATGCCGACAGTGGGAACGAGAGCCGCAGTGGCAGTGAAGAGACTCATGTATGTGAAAAGTGTTGTGCTGAGTTCTTCAAGTGGTCAGATTTCTGTGAACATTTAAAGAGTTGCACCAAGAACCCACTGGTGCTCATAGTGAATGACAATGAGGACACGCCGAACCCCTCCCAGGAGTACCCAACAGATCTTTCTCCTGTACCCAGCTGCTCAAGTGAGCAGGCTGACAGCGAGGACCCTAGGGAGGGCAACCACAGTCCCACTGGGGAGGGGGATGACGTCCCAGAGATGGCAACCTCGATTGGGGTTGACGGCCTAGAAAAGGAGGATGAAGACATGGAGCTAGAGCTTTCTCCTGAAAAACACATGGAACCTGAGGACAGAGATGTGACATCGCCTGAGCCAGACAGCTCACTACCTCAGCTCAATGATGTTGTGTCCTCCAGTGTTACGACCTATGCCATGCCAAGCACAAATGTTACCCTGGAAACTCTGCATGGCACCCGAGTTGCAGTTGCCCAGTTTTCACAGAGCATTCGGGCAGCAGCAGGCAGTGGGGTTTCGACCATGGCTATTCCCATGATCCTGGACCAGCTGATGGCCCTTCAGCAGCAGCAAATACATCAGCTGCAGCTGATAGAGCAAATACGAAGTCAAGTGGCTCTGATGAACAGACAGTCTGGCTCACAGCCTGCACTCAACCACCATCACAGCAGTGCTGCTGGAAACCAGGGGCCTGTATCCTCTTGTGTCCCTCCAGTTCCAAGTCAGCTTCAGCTACACAATTTCATCACTCCCCCTGTGCATCAGCTGCCTGTTAGGTTGCCAGCCTCTCTCAATGGCCAAGGAGCTTCACCTCTGTCCTCGGGATTAGAAGGGCCTCTCTCACAACCACCACAGAGTAGAAGTCAGCAGTCCAACACTCCAATCCCCAACACATCCTCCAATAACCCAGCAGTGTTTCCACCACCCACTTGCTCTGGATTGTCATCCTTACTTCCGTCTTGCCCCACATCAGCTACAAACATCAGCACGAGTAGCAGTATAACAGGAAGTGGTGGCATCATTTGCAGCTCAACTCATACCAGGAACTCAACCACCCCTCCATCACTCAGCCACAACAGCCTCCTGAGCTCAGCCTCCACTTTACCTCTGATACCTCACAGCTCATCGAGCAGCGTTATATTCCCAAACCCACTGGCCAGTATAGCAGCAACAGCCAATGCGCTAGACCCCCTCTCTGCTCTGATGAAGCATCGCAAGGGGAAGCCCCCAAACGTGTCAGTGTTTGACACAAAGCCTAGCTCAGAAGACCCCTTTTTCAAGCATAAGTGTCGATTCTGTGCCAAGGTGTTTGGCAGTGACAGCGCACTACAAATCCACCTGCGTTCCCATACTGGAGAGAGGCCCTACAAATGTAACATATGTGGTAACCGATTCTCTACAAAAGGAAATCTTAAAGTCCACTTCCAGAGGCACAAAGAGAAATACCCACATATTCAGATGAACCCCTATCCTGTGCCAGAGTACTTGGATAATGTGCCCACGAGCTCAGGCATCCCATATGGCATGTCTTTGCCCCCAGAAAAACCTGTCACCACATGGCTTGATAGCAAACCTGTCCTCCCCACTGTTTCCACCTCTGTTGGGCTCCAGCTACCTCCCACACTACCAAGTATGATAGGGGGTTTTGGTGAGTCTTCAAGCCTCATTCCACTCAATAGGTCCCCTCAGAGGCCTTCTCCACCATTAAGCGAGTGTGCATCTTTGTCCCCCAATATTGTTATTGACTCTGGCATGACCACTACTTCTCCAAATCCCAACCTTGCGAATGATGCACCTCCTGTCTTGAAGCCCGAAGGTGTTCTCCTGCCGCCAACTTGCTCTACTCGACCAGGAGAAAACACCACCACCACAACTACAGTAACTCAAGCGGTCCTTTCCACTAACATCACCTCATCATCGTCTACCTGTGCCCTGGTCAGTGAACCCATCGTGAGCTCAAACTCCAACGCAGTTTCACATCCTGTCCTTCCCATGCTCTCAGACCAATTCAAGGCCAAATTTCCCTTTGGTGGCCTCCTAGACTCTATGCAAACTTCAGAGACATCAAAGTTGCAGCAACTTGTTGAGAACATTGACAAGAAAATGACTGACCCCAACCAGTGTGTCATCTGCCATCGTGTTCTGAGTTGCCAGAGTGCTCTCAAGATGCACTACCGCATCCACACTGGTGAGAGGCCTTTCAAATGCAAGATATGCGGTCGGGCATTCACCACCAAGGGAAATCTGAAAACCCATTTTGGTGTTCATAGGTCCAAACCTCCACTTCGTGTCCAGCACTCATGCCCAATATGTCAGAAGAAGTTCACAAATGCTGTTGTTCTACAGCAGCACATCCGAATGCACATGGGAGGGCAGATCCCTAACACGCCAGTCCCTGAAAACTTCCAGGAAATGGAAACTGACCTCTCTTTTGATGACAAGAGCTTAGATGCTATGAGCAATTATGATGATGACCTTTTGGACGAAATGGAGCAGGCTATGGATGATGAAGTTGACTTAAAAGAGGACGAGGAGGACCCATTAAAACCATATTCACCTGGGTCCTCCCCACCAACGTCGACCATGTCCAGCATTGCTGCCATGGAAAATCAGATGAAGATGATTGACTCTACTGCCAACATGACGCGTTCCCTTGGTCAAAAGCCTACACAAAATGGCAGTCACTTTGGCAGTGAGAATGAAAGCTTTACCACTGACTCTCTGTGTGCAGTGGGGGAAGCTGAATGTCGAAGCTTGGGGAGCCCTGCTTTGTCCGAGTCCTCCGGCTCTTTGCAGCACTTGTCTCCGACTCACAGTCAACCTGAGAGCCAGCAATCCAAGTCCCCAGCTACACTCAACATTAATAATAGCAGTGTCATGATGGCAGAGGAGGGCCAGGAGAACAATGCAGCTGTTTTGGCAACAGTGAAGTCAGAAAAATCAGAAACTCCATCTCCACTTTCTGCAACTGAAGGCACCGGGGCCCTTGACCTGACTGCAACTCAACCTGGCAGGCACTTTATCAAGGAGGAGAGCCACTTCAATATGTTGTTCCTAAATAGAGATCGAGGTGTGTATGTGCAAAATCCAACAACAGTTAATCATTTATTTTAGATAAACTTGATGAATAAAGTGAAGAATGATGTAGACATAGTGTAGATTTCAGCAGAATAAATGTTAGTTTTCAAAATACATATTTTACACTTTCAAATTAACTCTTTATAATCAACACATACAAAGACTTGCTTTAGCCTTAAGTTATATTAAATCAGGTAGCTATCTTGCTGTCTTTTAGGATTACCAACTTACAAAAGTTCTATTTATTTACTATTCATCTGTCTTTTTCTATTTCAGGGCTGAACGCTAATTTGGCCAGTACAGCATCAAACATGATCAAAATGGAAATGAATGGACACAGCAAGTCAGTCTCTCTGAGTGACAGTTCCCACCTGCAGGTGGGCATCCAGGTTCCTGCTGTGGCTCCTCAGAACACATTGAGCCCCAACAACACCATGTTGGCCCCTCCACCCCCACGCCGCACTCCTAAGCAGCACAACTGCCAGTCGTGTGGGAAGAATTTCTCTTCCGCTAGTGCCCTTCAAATCCATGAGCGCACACACACTGGAGAAAAACCATTCGCCTGCTCTATCTGTGGGAGGGCTTTCACCACAAAAGGCAATCTAAAGGTACATGGCAGCTCCAGTTTAGCATCAGTTACAAACTAACAAGATTAATAGCATGGATACATAACATGTTTCAAATAACTGCATGGGAACCTGTGAGCATATTTTGATATTTTAGTTCTTTCAGATGGCACGTGGCTTCAACTTTAGGATAATTTCGATATGCCTATTAAATGCTTTGCTGATTTATGATGACAATATTAATTCTTTGACTTAATTTTTATTGCTATTTTTAGGTCCACATGGGTACACACATGTGGAACAATGCACCAGCCCGGAGGGGTCGGCGATTGTCTGTGGAAAATCCCATGGCTCTGCTAGGTGGGGATGCCATGAAGTTCAGTGAAATGTTCCAAAAGGATCTTGCAGCCCGAGCCATGAATGTCGACCCAGGTTTTTGGAACCAGTATGCAGCCGCCATCACCAATGGCCTGGCTATGAAGAACAATGAGATATCGGTGATCCAGAATGGAGGTATCACCCAGCTGCCTGTCAGCCTTGGTGGCACAGGAATCACTTCTTTGGGAGCCATGTCTGGTGGAATGGACCGTCTTCACACAGGCAGCAGCCCGCCAATGAGCGGTATGGACAAAGCTGCCCTGGAGGTTGCGGCTAGCCGACCTTTCTCTAGATTTATAGAGGAAAATAAAGAGATTGGGATCAATTAAATATACATTTCTGCATTATTCTGAAGTAGTCGTTTGGCCAGGACTAAGACTCTGATGAAAAGGAAATATACTGCTCAACCAGTCTAAAACTGATGCGTACTATGTACAGACTAAATATTTTTGGGTTTGGTTTTGAAAATATAGTATTTAGTGTTGATTAGAGGTCTTTGCCTTTCACCCGTTCCCCATCCACTTGATATTTCATCGATACAAAGAATACTTTGTCTCTTGTTTGAGAATATGTCGTCTTGCAAGATTTGCATGGTACCCTTTTTTATCAGTATGTTGGACTGCTTTTATGAAAACCGTGATTCGGTCTTGACAGGACTGCTTTGGCTTTTGCTCTTTTGAATTTAAAAGGGCCTATGGATGGACTGAAGTAAAGTGTTTCTGTGCTCGCCTGATATTTTGTTTCTCATGAACTAGAAAACTTGAAAAAAAAATAATGTTTGAACTATTTTAATCTTTGCAGTTAGTCTCCCAGCATTGTCTTATAATATTGTCCTGTGTCCTTACTATTTATGATATTGACAAAAAAGCGGGTATACAAAAAAGTATTTAATGGCCCAAGCATTTTCATGATCAGTTTTTTTCTAAACTGCAGGCTTCACTGATTACTATCTCTTTCAAGAAAGACCATATGTCATTTCAGTTGAGTAACAGATACAAATGGTAGGTTTTATTTGGAAGTCTGTCTAGACTGTGTGTATCTCATTTGCTAGACTTAAATGAGGCTGAAGATATAGGAAGCTGCTATGACCACAACCCTGCTTTTAACCTTTGTAAAAAGAAAAAAACAAACAAAGAGGTGATCTTTTTGAAGAAATATCTATGTATAGAAATACAGACAAATCTAAAAACAGGTATGCATATTTTGTATCACATAAAGATAGACATCATGAGTTGGAAGTATTTGTCATGTTTGTGAATGCACTTTTTTCAAAGCAAGACATTTTGTCTGTGAGTTACCGTTAACCTTTTGACTGAGCTGTCTATCATGTGCTGTTTTCATTGTTTTTCAGTGTACCACTCCTACAAGTTGCAGAGTTGAGATCTCTGTTGTTGCATCTGTGCTACTCTTCCGAGTGCAAACTCACCACTCAATCAAAACATTCGTAAATAAAAAGAGAGAACAGGTGTGTGTTTGAATGGTTTACTTATCTTCATCAGATTTACTTTGTCTCTGTCACACTTAAACTTCCATGAAACTGAAATGAGAGATAGGCTCAATCAAATCAATGACAGATTTTATGATGGTGACATATATTAAATTTCTCGATTTAAATTGATGTTAAAATATAATTAGTTTGACAGCTGATTTTAAGCCACCAAAATACCACATTAAAAGATGTTTTGATTATCTATGTATATGTTTATTAATTTTTGTTTTTGGTTTTCGATTATTCCTGGTTGATTTGTATGGATTAGATAGTAATTGATAAATAATGCCAAAAAAAACACTCAAAACACACACAACACACACATATATATATATCACATCTTTGTTCTTTGAAATCATTGTATTGGTGCAATATTAAATTGTTAAAAATCAAAACTAGAAATAAAAAGAAATGCAGCCTGTTTTGTTTTTCATGACTTCTTAGATGTATTACAAAAAAGTAAATAGCAAAAAATGGAAAATGAAAAGAAAAATGGAACATTTGATGTTTGAGACAAATAAATTATTTGTCAGAGGAATTCCACAAAAATAGCATCAAGATAATGGAAATAATGTGTGGATATATGGATATATATACAATGAATATTTTATGAATATATAATGTTAACACTACTGAATTTCAGCAAATAAATTCTCTCACACACACGAAACAATTGGGCAAAATCTCACTTGAGAGTTGAATGTATGAGACAATGTGTTACCACCACTGTGTGTGTGTTTGTGTGTGCATTGCATTTGACACATGCTTCAAATTTACAAACTGGCTGAAATCACTTATACTTATGTTCTCCCTCTGGGGCAGCATGGGTACAAGTGATCAAAACAACAAGCAAATTAATTGACAGAATTGGATTTTGGAGAGAGAGAGACAGAGAGACATTTCTTTTGAAAAATGTGGAGGCTCATTAGATTCAAAATGAAGATTAATTCAGAATAAAAGTCTATCTATGTCAGTGTGACTTTTGTGAATTTAGCATTTGTAAAGACATAAAGTCTTTTTTATTCTTGGCTGAAAAAAAATCAAGCATATGCCATAAAGAGAAAAAAAAACCTGAAAACATGTCAGATCAACAAATCAGATTATTTGAGCCTGAATTTCATTTGGTCTATAACCTATTATGCCAGTGTATCGGAATAGTCAGGAGCCCGGAGGTGGTATGGTGGCATTTGTAAGCCCATTGTTTGACATTGCATGTCAGCTGGTCACTCAGGCTTAGTCAATTATCAAGTAATGAAGAAATTTCATCATTTCACTCATTTTCTTCATATTTGCGTGCAGACAAGATGCATTCCACTCATTCTACAACTCATGTGCTATGCATCCACCAAACAGCATGTAAGGACTCTTGTTTTTGAATCTAAATGGCAATTCTTCTCAAAATTCAGATATAAGTCAATGGCAACAACGCTGAAATACCTTGCGACAGAGTTATTTTATCAAGTGATTTCAATTAGCTACTGAGTTAAAATAAGGTTAAAAACAAGTACATGAGCAATGTATTCAACTGTAGCATTGTAGAATTGTAACATAATTTACATAATTAGCATAACTGACATTCAGGATTTCTTTTGTAGCCATATTTGGTGTTTAAAGCATTACAACTATAGATGTGCAAGGTTATGATGGTTTAGAACTCACAATGGGGGTTTGGGAGACTACAATAGCATAGCACTACAATAGTATGGTTTACCCAGCACAGCGCTGTACATGTTGGCGATTGCTACACAGACAAAAAGCAAGTCCAAGGACTATCTACTGCCTGGATCATAATTGGTCAGAATTTTTGTTGCCTAATCCTGGTTTAAGATGTCACTTGAAGTTGTAAAATACAACTTTTTTTTCTTCATTCCAATTCAAAGTCTAAACTATACACCTTTACAGTACACGTCAGGATCACTGAGATTGATCACTAATTCCATTCTGCAGTCGGGGGATGGTTTCACCCACTCAGCAGCCCCAACATGCTTCCTTTCATTGTGTTTCTATATTGATGTTAAAATGTGATTAGAGTGACGAGAACTGAGTGTGTTATGTCTCCACCACGGGGTGAGTGAATCCTTAATTGAAGCAAAAGGAGTGAGAAACATTGATAAACTGGTAATAAGTATCAGTATTGATAAGTGTCATCATGTGACATGGCGGGAATGTGTATGTGTTGGATATTCTCCCTGATATCCGTTTTGCTCTGCTGAAATGTGCCAGCTGTCCCCTAGGCAATCAGCTTGGCCACTTCTTTTGTTTTGGATGCACCTTACCGGATTGTGAGATACCTGTTTGAAGGGAATTGTGTTACACTTACGCATGGAGCACTTTGAGCGGTCAGACCATCATTGGGATGGAGCTGTCGGCCGTCGAGGCTGTTTGTTTAATGCCCTGCCTACTGTGAAAGTCTTTCTGAAACAGGGGCAGTAAATATCCCCATTGATCCAGAGGCAGGGGGCCCTATGATGATGTAGTGGCGAAGAGCCACAGGAGTAAATCTAACCGACAGTAATCCAATCCCATTCTCAAGACTTTGTGATCTGAGATAGGTGCTTTAAATCCAAAAGTGTGTGGTTTTGCACAATTTCCTTAGCGTAGCTTACGTTAGCTTCTCGGTTCTCGTTGGACGCTTGGTTTGCTCGACTAATCATTATATCTGACGCCTGTAATGGTGGCACACCACACAGCGCTGGTAACCGCTACACCTTTGGATAATGCATTTATTTTCTAGTATTTTAGAACTTTGGAGTTGAGAGATCCTACAGACGTGAACAGAGTGTACTTGCATCTTCTCATCCATTCTTGCACACTCCATTGAGTCTGTTTGTGACAGTGGGATTTAAGATAATAACAATTTAGAAATTCACTCTTTCTAGGCAATGTGAGACACACGTAGATTATGAAATCAATATACAGGAAGAAACTATGCATTAGGAGGTCATTTGTGAATCGCCGTTATATCGAGGTGGGCATATTTCTCACTTCAACAAACAACAGAGACAAGTTTGCTCCATGTGGACACTGAAGATGATGCTGAAGTTATCTCGTGATGATGTGATGGACTTGATGTACTTGATGTAATGAATAGTCTATTACAGATACCAAAGGGTTCCTTGTGCTTTCATGTCTGAAGCATGTCAAACAAGCTTGTAAAAGGGAGTTTGCCATATTGCAAATGTCTGTTTGAGGCTGGTGAGGACTTATCTTGGAAGGTAGATGGGACTAAAAGAAAATCAAGGAGGTGGGCATGTTGTGGAAATCAATGCAGGTGTGGAACATGGTGGTTGGTCCACCAGAAACAGAACATGACATCTATTAAACAAACTTGGCAAACAGGGCCAATTTATCAGACTGCAGCATGGATCAGCTATTGGGTTCAGCTTCGACGTGACAAATGCTGGACCTCCTCTGTGTTCCCAAGGTTGCAGATCGATAGAGATCATCATTGTGATGTGGCCTTTTATCTCACACCCCTCTCCCTCAAGCTTTATATTATTCCCAACACAGAGAAAGCAGGGAGAAGGGCACAAGTCTGAATCTATCTGTATTCATATGAGTATAAATTGTTGAAACTACTTAATTTGTATGGCTTGGGATGATCAGTCAGAATGTTTTGGGGTTGCAGTTGGTATTTTTGTATTGTCTTGAAATCCTTCCCTGGCAGATGAATATCACTCTGATTAATGTGTAATTGCCCACTGAGGGATTGAATCCTCTCAACAAGCTTGTTCCCCCTCAGTGGTACTCATTCAAATGTGTCAAATCGGGCTGAGGGGAAAGCCTCCTGGGCTGCTATTGATCTGTACCATTATGGAATTCTATGCCAATAAACTGTCATGATTTACTGTAAGTGTCCAATGATAAGACTTCACGTCAGTCACATGATCATGGAGAGCTTCCTCATTATCAGAGGCCATTATGAGAAAATTGAATTTTGCAATTGAGTTATGCAATGATAAACATCGACATATTTCAGCTTTAATTGGCTAGTGTGTTATTAGTGTATGGGACCAAGACAGTTTCCAGTAATTGTTTTATATATTTATTTATCTGTGTATTTTTTTAGGTACAGACGTTTAAACAGGCAGGATTTGTGTGAATCATTTCTTTATCTTCAGTGCACATATTCTAATGTCCTACATTCCTCCGTCAATCGTTGTAAAATCCGTTTGTTTCCTTGCAAGTGCTGAAATTTTACACCTGTATTGTAAAATATACATGTCGTCACTATCAGTTACATGTTCTTGGTCGACTCCAGCTGGAGGAAATTGAGGATGTTACGACTCACGCTGTATTTTACCAGTCAGCCAGAATTCCCCAACACTGATTTGAACCAGTTCCTGCTATCTGCTGCTCATTAGATGAGATTTCAGTCCTGCTGTTAGCTGCAGGAACCAATAAGGACACGACTACCACAGCAGTAGCACCTGAAGAATATGGCAGAGTGCGTTCTTCTCCTACTGACATGCAATACTCTTTACAGCTTAAAGTGTGTCTGTTTCTGTTTTAGCTCCTCACTGCTCACCAGATGTTATTTTTTTTTAAACTTTCTTTTCAGATTGCATGCTGACTTTACAGTTAGTTAATTCTTCCTTGAATTGTTCCATTCTCTGATGCAAGCATATTATCAGTGGGCCACACCAAAGCACTTGTCAGCAATTACAGTGAAAATAATTTGTTATATTTTGTTGTGGTGGCTAAAATGAATAGGGAAGAATGAATGATTCAGAGCACTATCCCTCGAAGCACATTGCAGTGTGCATTAAATGTCACAACATCCTGGCTCAGCAGATCCTGAAAGATCTTTTCTCCTTTTTTGATGATAGCAGTACTTGCTGATGTGTTGAATTTGAACATTTCAGGAATGTCACTGTCAGTGATTGACATGATGAGGGGATCAATGTAAAAGCCTTCCTGCAAAGCAATAATCCACCCAAACTGATCACGCTTAAAATTGCCTGGGGTTATTGATCACATGTGCCTATCTAGAAAACACAGTAAGCACTGTGCAACAGCTGGCTAAAGATGGTTTTGTTTGGTCTTTCCTCTGTTTGAATGTTGCTCCATAGTTCCAAACCATAAATAGGAAATCACCATCATGATTAATTTAATTCAAAATGAAACAGCATGCTAAAAAATGATTACATATATCAGGTAATATAAACTACCAAGTTCTTATTTTCTTACTTTTATCAAAGATGCATGAACAGACTTAATGCTAAAGAATTCTATTTACGACATGTAGCTGTCGATCACAGATACGAAAAACAATACTCCCATCACAAGCTGGAGATATGGTAATGTTGGCAAAATGCTAATGCTAACAATCAATGTGGTCATTTAAATTTCTTCCTCACATGTATTTTCCCAAATTAGTCAACTAAGACCAAACAATGTCTGTCCTGATTTTTGCCTGTGACTAATCATTAGAAGTGATTATTGCTAAGAAGAGTGAAAAAATGGCTAATAAGTGTTTAAACTGTGATCTAAGGGAGGTACTTGTTACCTTAGCAGGGAGCAGTACACCATGTAGGACAAAGCAGTCCATGATCACAGTAGACCAGTGCATTACACCTTATCATTTCCTCTAGAGCTGAAACTCAAACTGAGACTCATCAATAATGCACCTATGATCTCCCGTTCAGAAGATCTCAATGGCAGATCGAGCTACTGTACTGCAGTATCTGCTCTCCTCCTCTACTTCTTCCCTGTACATTCTTAAACATTCATGAAAAGAACCTTTCTGACCACAGTCTCAGCACTACGATTGCAGATGTCCAGAGCCCTCAGTGGGATTTTCCCATCAGCCAAATGCTTTACATAACCTTCTTAAGTTTCTTATTAAAACCACACCAGTGGCTCTCACCATGAGTTTTATTCTTCAGTTCATCAGGACAAGAAAATGCAAACAATGTCTCTAGACAAAATTATACTCCTGATGACTTTAGACGACAGATTCAGCTCGCCAACTGAATTATTAATACACAGAATCTGATTAAGCAGTGTACATGCTCCTAAAGGTCAGAACAATAATTAACTAGGGAGTGACATTAAATGTACCATGGTACCCTTTTTTGCTAGATGCTGAATGTAATATGTCTATTGCTGGAAAAAATGAAAGATAAACATGGTCAATCTATATGCCACGTTAATAAAGCCACAACTTTTCAAGTTTTTCTCATTAACTTGTTTGCATTACAATATAATTCAGACATTTCCCGGATAATTTTGGTGGAGACATTAAGCCTTCATGCAAAACAGTATGAAACAGGTCTTATGTATAATCATTGATTTTTAAATTTAAATGTGTAATCATTGATATTTAAATCTTTAAATGTTCTTCTTATTGTCTGTACACAAATTGTCTAAAATATGAGAAAAAAGCATCTGCACTGACATTAAAAAAAAAGAGAAAAAATAGTAATTGTTTTTTTGTTATGGTATGTTATATTATCAGAATATGTTGACTTTTCAATGCATTTTTAAGAATTTCTTTTGACCCACCAAAAGTTACTGTTCAGAGGGAACCAGTTCTTCATGCAC
>CAAKHB010002593.1:258575-274996 GCA_901007665.1 Aeoliscus strigatus
TCTTCTTATTGTCTGTACACAAATTGTCTAAAATATGAGAAAAAAGCATCTTAAAAAAAGAGAAAAAATAGTAATTGTTTTTTTGTTATGGTATGTTATATTATCAGAATATGTTGACTTTTCAATGCATTTTTAAGAATTTCTTTTGACCCACCAAAAGTTACTGTTCAGAGGGAACCAGTTCTTCATGCACGCACGCACACACATACGCATGCACTAGGTATCTAGCCTGAATGCATCTTTAAACCAAATGAGAAAAAATAAATCCACGAGTATCTATTTCACAACAGTTTGCTCACGTCAATCAGCTGATAAAGATCTATATTTTGAATGAATGTGTGCAAAATTACTCTACACAGAAGACTTCGATGTTCAGTCATTTGAAATCATATCAGATGCATGCTCGACAAAGGAGAGGCCAATCAACAGAGATGATTTCATAGCGAGGCCTCTTGGGTTTCAGCATCATAAATAACTCATGGTAATCCCATATTTTTCTGACTTCTCTCATTTAAGCTTGAGATGGCTAGAGGAGAGTTGTGACAAACATTGTTACTGCAGCTGCCAAACCATACCAACCTGGGCTTTATGTGCTCTGCTTTCCTCTCCAAGAACTCATGAGATAATGTTATCCATATCCTCCACACCTATAACCCATTACACATACAGAAGTACCAGGTTCAGATTGAAACTGCAGTTGTGACAATGTGTTTTTCATTTTGAGGTTGCTGAGGCAACAGTAGCAATTTAACCAGCAAATCTGTATGTTCCATCTCACTCTGTAAAACATTGTTTTACCTGCCTATCATACAAAGATAATAATAATAATAATAATACAAAATGGCCACTCTGTAAGGATTTTTTTTCTATTCTTTTTTTAGCCAAGGGTCCCCCTGCTGGGACCTCTTCCATGTGCAATTTTCCGAATGCAGCCACTCGCCAAGCAATAATTATGCTGAAGTTTTCAATTACACTCCTTCCATTTCATTAACAAAAAATGTTTGGCTATTGTATAATTAGATATATGAGCTTACCACCTACATTTAACATGGCCACTACATAGCAGCTTGATGGAAAACAGGGAAGGTTCTTAGCATGTGTGCCTTTATGGCGGTTTAGTCGTCCACTATAAAGACAAATCGGATTGTGGTTACATACCCCCCTTCTTTTTTTCCATCATTTGGCAAGGACCTCTAATCTACAGGATGTATACATACCTATAATTGTGTATAATGGAATGTTTAATTACGTATGGGAGGTCTTGTTAACATTACACAAAGGGCTACATATTATAGGGTTATGGTTCAAAACTGGAAGTATCTTCATCTTACTGGTTCCTATAAATGTATACGTGGTGAAACTAGCCATATCCCAAGTCAGAGATTAAATGTAAACAAAGGTAAATCATCCCATATAAATACTAACCCATTCATTAGACACTTTGCAGAGTGTCCTTTGGTCTTTAGCAAACTGTAGCCCAGTCATGATATCATATAAAAAGTGAACTGTCCATCATTGTGGCTATCGTTCCATCTTAAGTGGCTGCACTTGGTGACCCCACAGGCTTGAGTTTCAGAGCAACGCGAGCCTCCTGTCATTTTGTCTGTTCCCTTCCACATCCCTCGCATCAGTAAAGTGTGCTTATATCACCAGAAGACAGTCTAGTCTCTTGTGACTGAAAGTAACTTAAGTCTGTAACTATAACTGTCTATATCACTAGCTAAGACTTGTCAGCAGACAGTTTAAACACAATTTTAACATTCACAAATGGTATTTTCCCCCCCCCCATTAAGTCATGGTTAACTTGAGATGTTGCTGATCTAGTTGCGTGACACCAGTGCATTGTTGATGACAGTGACACCTCAGGGTGTGTCTGCAATGTCAAAAAACGGACCATGCTGGGCAGTGAAAAGAAAGATATGTAGGAGGGAAGAGCGATCTGATGACGCAGAGATAAAGTCAGCGGGGGGACAAAGTTTTAATGAGGCTGGCCTCTCATCGGAGAGATGTTCAGCGGGGATGTAAAGTGATCCCAGTCTGATATTCTGCGGCCCGGTGACAGAATTATTAAAAGCTCATCCTCTTAATGCTGCATCCACAGTGTCACCTTTCAGGCAGAGACACTCACCCAGTTAGGACTGCCTTTTTTCCACAGGTAAATTGGCATAGAACAAATGAACACCCAATCCAACATTACCCACTGTGAGTGGTGACAGTAAATTGAACCCTCTCAAACATGACGTGCTTGCAGCCAGACACAATGCTCCTCTCTATCCGTCAAAGTTAGACATAAGTATTATGTATATGAGCACTAATCCCCTTTCCGTTAGAGATACTAATTGCATTATATAGGTCATCAGTTGCAGAAATGATCTGAAAGTGGTGTCCATCTCTGAGATACTTTTGATACTAAGTGGATTTTGCCTCTTTGGGCTGAGGAGCAAGTCCCTTCAAGCCTGTACTAATTACATCCATAATCAAATGCGTTCTGTGCCCCCTTGTTAATGACATTGATCTTTAGGAATATCCAAGCCTATATTCTGTGAGATTATTGGATAAAGTGCAGGGCAAAGTCTACGTGACCCCAGAAGGAAGACGTTGTTGCAGACATAAGTGGGTATTAAATGGATATAATTGACAGTGACCCTTCCTGACAGTCTGTGCTGCTGACGCTTCTGGTCAATGGATCATACAGCAGAGGGGAGGAATTAGCATTTGTTAGAGATGAGAAAATTAAAATTAAGAAAAGGGAGATGGACCGAAAGATGGATCAATGTTGAGCCAGTGGGCTTATCAGCTGATCGGGGCCACAGATGTACTGGTCAGGCTTCACTGATGAAGCAAAATCCATGGTCACGTGTGCAATTTGGAAAACTTCTTCTCTTAATGTCACACAGAACTTTCAATTGGCAAAATAATTTAAAGTTTTGCTTCTCAGAAGAACTGAATTAGTTCATAAACACAAGTTGCAGAAACAACTTGTTTTGCCCCCTGGTGGCCATAACATTTTCACTGTTTGTTTTCATCCAGGGACTTAAAACCCCCCGATGCCATCATCCATGATGATCTACAATAAAAGTATTACCCTCAAAACTATGTAAAGGCCAACTTCTCTACTAACACTAGTCCAACTGTGGAGCTGAGTACTATGAAGACATATCTGTAGACATACCCACCCCCCCCCCCCCCCACACACACACACACACACACACAGAGGTACCCTTTCATTATCTATTACCCTGTGCTGTTGTCATGATTAGGATGCTGGTGTGGTGAATCACCGCCAGCCGGGGTGGGCAGATTACATATGATGATCATGTTCTGACCAGATGGCTTGCTGGCACCAAAGCTTGGATTGGCAGTGTGTGGGCATGAATGTGTGTGTGTGTGTGTGTGTGTGTGTGTGTGTGTGTGTGTGTGTGTGTGTGTGTGTGTAAATCTGAACTGAATGTGCTGAAACATCATACGTATAAAATTCAGATTGATATGGATCTGAAATATACCAGTCGCCAGAAGGAGTCGTTCCATAAGTATGTTTCGAATATTGTTCATCACAAATATTTGCAATGTCAATGTTGCAAAGTGCATATGAGCATGAGCTCATATGCACTTGAAAGGTGTTTATTATATTAAAGTTTACAAAAGCAGAGTTTACTGAATCCAACTCGGGACAGAGATAAAGGTTAAAGGTTACTTTTGATAATGAGATGAGTTTTGATAATGAAGTAAAAGAGATGTTTCCTAAGAATGTCTGAAGATTTTCTTTCTCAACTTGCTATGATTTACCACCCTGTGCATCAAAACAGTGGGCCACTCACAGACCACACCGCAGTGGGGTGGTCAGTCTTATGTTCTTGTCAAACATCCAAGCCACTTGAGAATGTATTACTTTAGAAGATGACAAATGGCTACGGCAAAGTTTTGCACATGGGGCCGGATAAAGTTTATCTTCAGGGCATGTGCGGCTGCCAGCAGCACTTCCAGAAAACTTTAATCTTTCCTTTCCGAGGCTCACATCCTATTTCTGCTCAGAGGAGTTGATGGGAGGCAGGCCGGTGGGTGTTTTGACACCCGTCTTGAGGAAATGATCGCAGCGAGTGGGCCTGCCGCTGACACTGCTGGAGCTCTGCAGCCTGTCTGCCGAGGTCCCTGCTGGCTGTTACTCTGTAACTTAGCACCATGGCTACTTAATTAGAGCTTTAAGTCGAGGGGAAAAAGATCCCAGTCAGAGCAGAGCACTTTTCCTACTCAGCCAACTGAACGACTAAAGTGCTTTTATTTTGGGCAATCCATCAGTGTGATCTGGTGAGGTGATGACAAATGCTCCAACATGATAAAGAAATGTATCAAATGAAACAAATATGGACCCACATGCAGGTGGGGGCTCAGCCCTCCTGCGTCAGACTGTTCAACGTTACAGCAATGCTGCACTACAAATAAATGAATTACAACAGCAAACTGGCAGCAGCAAACGCTATTGATGTGGTTGGCAGATTTCATTACGACAATCTGCTGTTTCAACGAATGATTAACTTCTTCAGCAAAATCTAACATTGGTAGAAGGCGAGAGACGGAGAGATGGTGAGGGAGGGAGCATCGTTGGCATTGCTGTCATGAGGGGGCTCAGGCCAAGTGGGAAAACGTCAGCACTGTCAATGGGAAGGAGGGTTTGATGTTGCAATGATAGGCCTCTGTAATGGGCACTTTGAAAGAACAGTCAGTGCCTTCTGCAAATCGTTTGACCCGGTATGTAATTCATGTTTGGGAATATGTGCCGGAGCATGAGAACACAAACGGTGTGAACAACACAGCACAACATTATGTATGTACTTTTATGAGCAGCAGCATTATCTGACTCATTTTGCCTTGGTCGTTTTTTCTTCTTTCAGTCTTTATAGACTGTTTTATGCAAAGAATTTCCTGTTGTTGAGTTTGATGTTTTTATTGTCAAATATTGTTGCAGCAGCCCATTTCCAAAGCTGCATTTATTTACAGACTGATCATGTTATACTGGAAACACTTTGTGTTAAAATCACCATCTGCATGTAACTTGGGAAAAACAGTGACATCATTGGCCAGTGCCAGCTGTAAGCAGTGCTCTCCACAATAGACAGCAATTAATAATGAAGTCATGATTGGGTTTTTGCTGCTGTTTGGCCAGAAAGAAAGAAATCTGTACAGCTAAAGCCCACTGCTCCTCCTGCCCGATTAAAAATTCATAAGACATATTGAATAAGTGTGGAAATCCCAAAATATATGCAGTCTGATCAAGTGGGGATTAAAAGTGTCATTGTGCTTGTCAATAAGGGTTGGTGTCGATGGGGAAGTATTGCATTGGCTCCTGTGTATTAATACGCAGTGTCCTATTGGGCCATCAGCTGATTGTTTGGAATGTAAATGATGCTGCTGATGGCTCCGGTGACTGATGGCTTAAATTCCAATTAATCAATTGCTTCATCAGTTTCCCTAATTCAGATCAAATATCTCCTGAGTGCACACTCTTCTTTCAGTGGTATTAGGAGAAATAAATGCTCTAGAGGTAATTTTCATCAATCTCGTGTACATGCCAATATCTCTCACAAGCCTGGTCCAGGTTGAGGACTTAATGTCTTTAAGTGTTTGCGTGTGTGTGTGTGTGTGTGTGTGTGTGTGTGTGTGTGCAAGAGACAGAGACAGGGATTAGTATAATCAGAGTGAATAGAAGAAGGGGGGTCATATATTTGTGGATCCTATTTAAATGTGTTGATAGTCGGTATTTTGGACATAATGTCATACGTTAGGAAAGGAATTGCAAACTACCTTCAATTATCTTTTTTGCTGAATGCAGACTCATTCATTCAGCCACTGATGTCACACTTAAACACACCCTGAGGCTCCCTGCTATACCACCACTCTTGGCTGGTGGTGGTGGTTATGACAAGCCATTCGAACCCGCATGTAAGGAAACCGACAAGCTGAAGTGAATGAGCCTGATGTGAGTCGACCTTTTGTTCCGCCTATGTACATATCTATGTACATATCCCTACATCTCCACAACCCAAGCTGCCACGGAAGGCCTTGCTGTGTGATAAGCCTTGTCAAATGTGCAAAATGAAATGAAGTATTCATACGCAGGCTGTAATAGGATATTAGCGGACATATATTAAATAATTCAGTTTTGCTGCGGCTTAACTGGTATTAGTTCGTAGCTAATAGTCTGCTGTGTAAAAAATTCATTGAAGACAATGCCGGAGTGAGAAGATACGCATAATTATACCTACTTCATTTACTTTAGTCTCCTAGCTGTTGAAAAGAGTCTCCTAAAGAGGCCTCGTCTGTTTTGTCAAGTGCAGAAGTACTGTAATTTGATTTATGAATCTGATCCCACCCACCTCATTTAATTCATCAATGTTTCAGATCGAGCAATTATGTATTATGAAGCTGTGGCTCTTCATAGCGCCATTATTCAGTCTGAACATCTTTGTCACAGGCTGTGTAATGGTATTGCTAAATATTCCATAATGGCTGGATGGGGGGGGCCCGTCCCTCACACCCATTATTAGTTTGTCCTTCTTTCCGAATTACACTGCTCCTTTTTTTGGGGGGACTGTATTTAGGGTGCAGAGAGCTCTGCTGTGCTGACAGATTTGCATATTTGTTTGTAAGATCAGAAGTAGGATCACAATCACCAGTCTGTCTCTGCGTACTGCTCTACAGGCTGCAGCAAAGCACTGTTTCATTTGACGTCATTTGACGTTTCATGTGGCGTCTTAATTTGCATGCAAGTAATGATGTTAGAAAAAAAATCCTGCACATGTGGGATATTATTATATATTATTATATGATCTCATATATATATGTTCATTCAATTTCTTTCACTTATTTTATTCTTTCTGTTGTTAATGGTCTGTTTGGTTTGCGCTTCAGAGGTTTAAATTAGCCCTTCTGGTCATTAAGAGGAAGCAACGTCTCAATTGCAGAGCCCCCCCGCACACCCCTTTGCCCAGCACCCCACAAACCAGGTCTACCACCCCTCGACAAATGCTCAGCGGTCGTGAACTACATCGATCTTGGGAATAATTCTCTATGAAATTGATGGATGAGGGCAGCCATTGACAGAAAGGGTAAAGACCACTTTGAGATGTCCCCTGTGAATAAGTATGATGGAAAATAGATTGTTGAAGAAGATTTATGTTTGTTCGCTGCCGCCACAAGAGGAGACCCCCCCCACCCCACTCCCCCGCGCCCTCAGACACACACACACACACACACACACACAGAGAGACAGGCAGCCCCGGTCCTGACCAATCAAAAATGTCATTGCGGTCAGATTAAACTCAGCAGCTCCATTCAGCTGCCAGCTCTGTAACAAGCAGCTCGAACTCAACATGCAAGAACCTTTTCTCACCAGGGAACATGATGTCATATCAGCAGTTGGTGGCAAAGAGCAGTCAAAGTTTAGGATGTCATGGTCATTATTACATTTTTAAAACACATCAAATAATGCAGAAACATCTGTTATGCTTTCCTAAAATATTTTCAAATTGTTCAAAACATTTTAAAAAGTCTCAAGTCTGCTGTTGGTGTTTTTCAGGAATTACTTAAAATAGGAGCAAAGACACTGATGTGGAGAGAGGACATTCACTGGTCATGACTGGTCGAGGAATGTTCGAGGGTCACTGAAAAGCGACGGATGAGGTCATATGTGTTATGATGTCATTTTCTCACCAAAATGCCTCTCCTTAGGGTGGGGGGCATTTGTCAAAGCTGCACTGAACCATCACCACTAAAACACAATGTAATGCTTTGAATACTTGTCAAACACTTTTAAATACGGATGATACAGTTTTTATCACGTTACACGGTGTCAGCTGTTGTAGTAAACCTTTCCCCATCCTCTGAATTTCAAGTGTGACCTTAATAATGACCAGATTTGAGCAGCGGCCATGAAATACAGCTTTTGCAGTGAGTCTGTGGCAGGAATCACCAACTCTAAGGTGAGTTTCAGTGGACATGCAGCATTTCAGGGAGAAGAGATGCATTCACCCGCTGAGCTTTGTGTTTGTCTACAGTGTGTCCAGCCCCTGTCCCCGCTCCTCTGTGGCGTAGTATTGTTTGACTGCCAGCAGTGTAATCAGATAATACCACAGAGAGGTCAGAAACACTGCAAGCTGAAGCTTCAGATTTCTGTCACCTTTTACAAAACAACCGGAAGAACTGTTTCAAAAGTTGATTCCTCCAGGTGCAGAAAGTGAACTTTAAAACGGTGATTTTGTCAGCCTGATTAAGATCTTTGTTGGTACACGGTCTGTTATTGACAGAAACATGCATCGAGTCAGGAGGAGGTACAGAACGTTGAAAATGACGACTGTATGAAGTATCATACAAGCAAGTGGCATCTACAATGACAACATCCGTTCAAATGATCTCAGCGCCAATGACAAAATCTTGTGTACACAATAGAATTGAATTTCTGGTTGAACAGTGGTTGGTTGAATTCTTGTTTTGCAGAATCCACCAAATATCCTTATTTTTACAAATGACAGTCAACCACTGCCTAGCCCAGGAAACCACACCTTCAAACATTTACATTTTTGTTTCCCCCGTGGAGTGACTAGATCTTTTTTCATTTTCAGACGTTTATCACTAGCCCTGATTTTGTTCTGATATGGGGGTTTCAGACATCCTACACACATATTTCATAATCAAGTGAGCGAGCATTATGTTTAACCCTCTCGGTATCGTGATCAGCATCTTGTGTGGCCTCCGCCTGGAGCCCCTTCCCATGATGTTCTGCTGGTAGGGGTCCTCTCCATGTGTAGCTTTTATTTACATGATTCTCTTATGAAAACATCACCTTTGGCGTCCCAGAGGGCTGACATAGGATAAAACTAGTATCAATTAGGTCAAGGAAAAATCTCTTTCCTACAAATGATGTATCTTAAACTTCAGACCTCAGTGGGCCTCACTTTCATCACGCTGCCAGAGGGTGAGGAGGTCTATGTTTATGTTTGATTTGGCAGCCATCACCAAGCCTTCTTTTTTTCTATAGAGCAAGTAGACAATGAGGAGTTTAACCTTTCTGTGTTATTGGAACAGAAACTAGTTCCCCACATGATATGTATAGAGAAAAGAGGAACTGCTGTCAGACCTTGGATGATCAAACAGGAGTCAAACCTGTCAGACGCACACAATGCCCAGTCCCATAATGTGTGACCTGTAATTACCATGAGGTCAGAGTGGATGTGTTTCTGCATGACCTGTACTTGTAATCGGATGTATTGTAAATTAGTGTGTGAATAAATGAAGCTGCTTGATTTCTTACTCTAAATACTGTTTGATTCATGTGAGAGGAGCTGGAATTATCAGCGTGAGACATATGAGAACATTTGCATGGCTGTATTATTTCTCCCTCGTGGGTGTTGCTGGATGGATGATCTAGGAGCACCTGGAGCATTGGGGAAAGCGATTGCCTGTTCTTTATTTTTTGAGAATCATGTCATCAAAGGGAGGTTCTACAATGATTTTACGTTTTAAGATTTAATTGCAGGTTTAAAGTGACAACAACAATTAGCGATAAAAAATGCCAATGGTTAAAACAGTGTTAAGACTTATTAAGCTGTAAAAAGCTGCTAATAAATACAATAACCATAAAATCCTTGGGCTTCATTGTCAAATATTTAAGAGATTTGTGGGTTCATGTTTGAGGAATCAATCAAATGATCCTCTGAAGTATACTGATTCATGTGTCTGCATCTGTGTGCCACTCGGTTGATGTCATGGTGTGAAGAGATGCGTGGGGCAGCGAGGATGTCCGGGTGGTGAAATGAGCTGTTATACAAACCCATCATCTTATACAAAGGTGTAAGTCAAGCCCTCGTAAGACACCAGGACTGAAGAAAATGAGCATCCTAATACCTTTATATCCCTCTTCCCTCTATCCCCCTTCAGGCACTTAACGTGATCAGAGAATTAAAATTTCAGTGGGTCATTTAATGATAGCCCATGTCAAAGAGCCTGCCACGTCAAGCTTACACAGTTTCTTACACTTCTGCAGTCATATCTGCAGCATCCCACACGCTCTCATTTACGTCCATGCTGAGAACAACACAGCTCTGCTGAATAGCGCAGATGCACTCTGTTTCATGTGATCAGATAGATTTATTATGGGGCATGAGGTCACTGGGATTGTCTTTAATTGGAATCAGGTTGACTTGTATTAACAGGTCCTACAACACTGTAGAGGAGAACATTTTTATTTAATTACTTTTATTGAACCGCTGCTCATTTTATTGTAATGAAGCACATGCTGTGATTGAGTGCACTGTAATGATGTTTAAGTTAGAAGAATAAATGTTGCCCTCCAACCAGGATGTTGCATTTGTGATATCTAATGTGCTATGTGGAGCTCACAGGAGCATAAAAAGAGGAACACACAGATATAGCAATGAAATTTTAGGAGGATATTTGAACAGCTTAAGGCAGAGGATTATCTGGCATTTCTTTGAAAATGTATCTGCTGTTGAAGCGAGTAAAGAGCCTTTCAGTTTCACTTGAAGGAATAGAGGATATCAAACACTCAGCATTTCATGTATTTCAAATGATTAATGTCAACAATCTTGTAATGGTCAAAGACAATATAAAAAAAATTGTCATTTATTCACTTTTTCATTGTTGTTGTAATCCTGTGAGGCAGGTCTTTAAGGGGGGGTTGCCAGTGTGCTCAGCTATGATATATCGCTATCAGCTGAACTTTAGTCATATGTGTCAGAATATTCTCCTGGCAGTGTGTCCGTATTTCTGTGTCTATCTGTCTGTGCTGTAGGTGTGTTGTCTCATTAATGAGAGGCGTTCAGGGCCTCTGAGGGGGGCCTGTGCAAGATAATCTTCCCCTGTTTTGCTATGAAAGCTCTTCTGAACGTAACCGAAGAAACTCACTCAAAAAGGCAGGGGTCTCGGTTGAATTATTCAACATTCACAATCAATTTTGGCCCCGGCCTCATCGCGACACCTCCCTAAACCGCAGGGCCTGCAGACTCATCATGGGAATGTTGACAGTTCCCTCTACGACACTTTCACTGGCAACGTGAGAGGCTGTAGGAGAAGGGATATTTGTGTGAGTTTGCAAATGAATTATTAAAGCCATCAAAACATTTGTGATGGTTTCCAATACTACTGAATAGTATCAATGCCTACTCTAGACTACCAGGGTTCAAGATAAACTGACATCAATCTATTTCGTAAACATGTTGTTGCAGTGAGATCACACCATTTGTGCTACAGCTAATTTCTATATGTACTCTAGGGTTTGATTGTATCTACTGTTTGTCCTCCTGCTCTTCTATCCCTGCTGCTTTCCTCTTCTCCTGCGTCTTTCTGTCTTTCGCTCTCGTTTCACCCCAACTAGTCAAGGCAGAAGACAATCGACATATAGCCTTGGATCTGCCTGAGGTTTCTGTGCCTGTTAAAGGAAAGTTTTCCTCGTTTCCGTTGCCAAGAGCTGTACATGTGAATGTTGGGTTTCTATTACAATGGTCAGTTTGCTGAGAATCACGAGAAAACACGCAATATAAATAAATGATAGCGATGGTGATGACTTTCCTGTGGTGACGTAGAAGGTGGGGGTTGCCGTGTCAGTGATGACGGTGCTGGGGCAGCGAGCAGGTGTAGTCTCCTGTCACTGCTGTATAATAGTCCTGAAGATTACCTCAGTCGCAGGTGGTAACAGACAGGCAGCGGAGGAGACAGGCTGATACAGGACACCCACACCTGTGTGGGAAACCATATGAATTATTTCTTTTTTTGCCCGCACACAGTCTACTGGGGCCCATGTTGAGTGGAAGGGGGTGGGGCTGTCTGTGCTATGAGTCAGTTGTCTTTACAGGAAGAGGTGGGGGGATGACAAAGCACATACCTTTGTGAGTGTCAGTTACATTATAGTTTGTAGCAGGAATGTTGTTCATCAAGACAATGAACTTCTTGTGACATGTGTGATCTATTTTAATGTATTTATTTACACTTATTTCCTTTTTGTTTTTACATAACTGTTTGTCTAGGCCAAGAGCTTTACAATATTCCTTTGTGCCTAGCCTAATGACAATAAAAACGTTTTTGATTTCTGATTTGTAACTTCTTATTCAAATCAAAATTTAAGCAAAAAAAAAGTTCTGTACAAATGCATGTCCTCTTTTAAAATTTGTTTTATGAAGTTTGATCATATACATCTTATCTGAACTGTGTTGGTTTGGGCCTTCAAATTCATTCCAGGAAGTGTGTGTGTGTGTGTGTGCGTGCGCACATGTGTCACTGAGGATGTCACTCACAAGCCACCTTATCTCAGGGGCCATAGCTCCGGCCTGTGCGGTGCACTATGCAGGATTCTTTGTTAATGGTGGAATCATGGAGGAAGGTGATACCTGGTTCAAGCATGATTAAATTGACACCCCATAGAGTGTCTCAGATCCGTTTTTGTGCGCTTGATACTGTGGCAGCGGGCTTATTCAATGCTGTCTCGCGTTCAGTCTCACCTGTCAGGCTGACATCATTGCATTGCATTGCAATTACAGTGAGTGTGTGGGAAAGAATGCATCAGGTCAGCATGGTAGGATGAGTATCACCGTTATCTCTGGCTTCTCCTTGACTGTAAGAAGCACCAACATCACACGAGAGCTCTTTGTGTGAAATTAACAAACAATTGTACATCTAGTTTTAAGTGCTGAAAGGGTTTTTTATTAAAAACATAAATTCATTTATTTATGCAGATAATCTGATGATATGCTCTGCTAATATGCTCAGTGTATGTCAGCGCGTTGGGGGACTCATCTTAAAGTCATCTGTTGAGTCTCTCAAAAGACAAAAATACTTCCTTCCTGAACATCTGCTCCCAAGATCAGAGCTCTATGAGATTGTTGGCGTTTGTTGGTGCTCAGAGGTTGGGAGTTCATGCTCTGCGGCATATTTATAAAGTACATAATTCAAATGCTGACATTATTTGTTTTGACTTTGTTCCTTCAAATGTCTACGCACATGTTTTCCCTTCAGTATGACTGCTTGAAGCCACTGATCCATATAAGACCATGGTTTTACTGCGTTAACATTAGCGAGGTATGTTTTTCAAACAATAGTTTGGGTGAAAGAGAGAGAGAGATAGAGAGAGAGAGAGAGAGAGAGAGAGAGAGGGTGAAGTGGAGCCACAAAGAGGAGCTTTGTTTATGTTTGTTACTGTTGGCCACACGCAGGGCTTAGCAGGAGAGCATTTCCTGTCCTGATCCCTTCTCCACCCTTGTATGTGTGAAAGAAATTAATCAAATGCCTGTAGCTGCATCAAATATTTTACATTACTCTATTTTATTTGAATTTTAAATTTCAAATCTGACATTTTTTTTTTTTTTTAAATAAAATCATCATGTTAAACAGACATAAACTGAGGAACCCAAACAACAATGAAACACAGTACTGTGTCTGGTCCTGTGTTTGCCAGATGTGTGCCAGTGTTGTTGTCATTCCGTCTTTAATTTTTTTCGAATCTTGTGCTGGGAAGTGCTTGACAATAGGAACTTAATATATTCTGGTTGTGCAAGGGAGGTGAAAGCACCCCTGAATGTTAGAGTAGGGAAATTACCTGATGATTGATCAAAGATATTACGTGGTACTTTATCGCATCAGGTGGTGCTGTGTGTGTGTGTGCGTGTGTGTGTGTGTGTGTGTGTGTGTTGAAGACATAGCCTACATGACACCAGCAGACGGGCTCTCTCGAAAGCTGTTGTACAAACACTGCATATAAACTGAACAGACACAGTCTAAAGTGACGTTTTGACGAGGTTGATCTCCTGATGCACGTTGATGTGCTCTGAACAAAATGTCCTTGCGTGGCTTTTTTGACAGAACATGTAAAATACACACAAGCACTGACCCATCTCCTGCGTCCTCTTCTTATTTATAAAGCCCATGAAGACACGTACGGAGGACGAAAAGTGCTACACAGGATGAATCTGTTCAGGTGCCCTCAAGCAAAACACCTGAGCCGCTTCCATATGAGACCTGAAAACTCGGTGAGAGGAGCGTACCAAGACAAGTGCAGCTGTCTTACTAATCGGACACTTAGATGTCTGGGCTTGTGTCATTCAGTCCCAGTGCGCTGCATTCAATCACACCCCTATCACAGGGATCTAGCTCCGTGACGATCGATCTGCGGCTAGCCTGCTCCACCTTGGCGGTCACAGCTCAGGCAACCGGAGCTGTAGGGGTCCTGAGGCGTACTTCTCACCGTGCCCCCCCCCATCCCCCCAGCTCCAACACAAACACACACAGAGTACTGTCCCACTGCTCCTGCAACTCCTGGCCTGACCTTGATCTACCTCAGGAGAGCCCGACAACACCACTTTGTAGTTCCAGTCTGAGTATGCAGACAAAAACACAAATACTGTGACCAAAGTAGAAAACAGAGGAACAAAATGAAAGTCATGAGGATCACCCTGGAATTTACAAACTAAATTCAAAAGTTGGTCTTTGACACAGCTGATGTGGTGACTCACTGACCTTCAACTGAGGAAAGTTACATAATGTACAACCACAATAGAGTCAAAGGTTATAGACACCGACCATGCTCGGACAGCGCATCGTTACACAGGGAGTAAGAGAAAGCTGAATAACCTCTTACTTCTGTCTTTTTATTTGTAATTCATGACCAATGAGCTACAAAATTCAAACTGACACCAAATTAAAAGTAAAAAAAACAAATATTAAGGGGTTCTATTGTGATTGTGGTGAAGATTTGCACCATATATAGGAGTTAAAGAACACAATGAGTATCAGGTGATTACAGAGAATACTTGGCATTGGGTGCATTATATTGTATTATCAATAATAATTTTGCTGAAATTGCACTTATTTTCTTTAAGAAATTTCAGGTAATAATAAAATTAATAGTTCATTCATTGTGTAATATTTTGATAATGTACTTACTTATTTGCACTAAAACAAGGGTTATTATTATTATTTTACTTATCTGGCACACTTGAGATCAAATGGGGCTGAATGTGGCCCCATAAATAAAATGAGTTTGACACTCAAACATTCATAGTATAATTAGATCTTTATAATCATGGATATTGTTGTCAATTATGTAATGATTTTGCCGCAAATATAAAACCAGGCTTGATTGTATTTCCTTTTGCAAACTGAATCATGATGAAAAGCATGTGAATCATGGCGCTTGTTAGTGTTCATTTATTGCTCCTGTGTTCATGAACATGCAGGTCATCTGTCATGACCCAAGCCTTCTCATGTTATATGGCTGCTGTGGCCCCGCTCTGAACAATATGCAGTGACGTCTGAGGGCCTATAAGCTTATGAGTGGCCTTCCACCTTGTCCAATCATAGTCATCTAATATTGATGCTGCTGCACAGCTAAGCTCCAATAATGAGGGGCGGGTTTGAGATCAGGATGCTGATTGAGATGATAATCTGCATACGCTCTCAGGAAAAAGGAGAAGGATCCTCTTGAGATCATCCTGTCTGTCAGTCTGCATATAAGTAAGTGGGTCAGAGGCACATATCTTTGAGTGTTTCTGGGAAAAAGATGTAAGTGCTTAATATTACCCTGACTCTGGGGTTATATGGCAGTGACAGAAATATGAAGAGAGCAATACTAGAATGTAAATTGTCATGAAAAGACTGCATTTGTTTTCGAAGGTGGCTGTCATTCACACACCCAAATGACACTTCATATACCAAAGAATCCAGCGCACAGACAGGAAGATCCACTCCACGTCCTGACCCACTGACGTCCCTTAGGACATGATTGCGTATTATTATTCAGTTATGGATTATTCTTAAGTGTTTTATTTTCAGTTATCTTTCCTTTCATTGTTTCCTCTCTCTGGTCTTGTCAGCACAAACAAAACACCCTTAAAAATGTACCTCCCTAAAGAATTCTGAGTTCATTCTTAGAACCAAATGCTGTTTTGTCTACGTGGAATACTAAGAAACATTGCAATGAAGTGAAGCGATCACACCATTGCAGTGACGGTGTTGTTTAGAAAAATTTAGAAAAACATTCACTGAGTGTTCTGGTTGCAGTTTGTTTGTGTTCTAATAACTCTTTTATGCAAAGCTTCACTGGAGCACGGTGTGTGGTCTGCAGAGTGGACGGCTGCGTTGTTGTCTTTTTGACTTCATTTTTCAACATTGGCCAGTGTTGCTTATAATAAAACCAGATTATGAAAACATTTCCCATTTCCGAACACGCACTGATGAATTTAAACATCAACAGGAGATATGACAAAGAAAAGCCCAAAGCACTCTGCCAGTGCTCATGTAAACAGCCTTAGTAAATGATTTGAAGGATATTGTGACATTAATTGTCTATATTTCATCATTCTATTTTCCGGTTTGTTCTATAAACAGCTGAAATTCCAATAAAGGAACCACGCTGTGGGGGG
>CAAKHB010002593.1:275540-306604 GCA_901007665.1 Aeoliscus strigatus
CCCCCCCCCCCCCGAACGCCTGAGTTCCCTTATGTAAATAAACGGTCGGACCTGGGAGGCTGGGCGCAGTAAGCATTGAAACAACACGGCTGATTTGGACATCTGGTGGGTAATAGAAACGTCTCTTCCACACTTTGACATAATGAATAGGGATTAGAGTCTTGTTTTTTAAGCAACGTGTACGGATGATGGAGACACGCTTCATGTAATGCCAGGTCAGAGAGAGAAGTAAAGATGTGCTTCATGTGGAAAATGTGTCTAATTAGAATTGAATAAATATTAACTCTGATAAAAGGTGTCAATATTCATCTGATCTAACAATGGGACATTTTTTACAAGCAATTTAATCACAAAGTTTGATGAAATAAAATAGAAAACAAATAGAATAATAAAATAGAAAACTGCATTCAGATGTCCTGACTTAAAGAATATTTGAAGAAATAAAATAGAAAGCTGAAACAGAATAATAGAATAGAATAGAAAATAGCATTCAGATGTTTTGTCTTAAAGAATAATGTTTGTGGACTCAACAGGTTTTAAGATGCCACCGTGCTCCTACACACCTGATTCAAATCAGCTGCTCGTTGTCAGGCCTTAAAAGTGGTGCGCCTGCAGCACATGGCAGATTGCTAGTTAGATGGCGTCGGACTTACCAGGTGGAAAGTGCAAACAGCTGATGGGACAGATATCCTGCTGCAGGTGTCACTAATACCAGAAGATCTTAGTAAATAGCTGTGGAATATTGTCCCAACCTGTTTTCATCAGCTAACAAAGCTCAATTGTCCGGATGCCAGAGCTCCTCAAGCTGCTAACTCTGATAATAACTGACCATGAAGACATGTTTCTGATCAATATTATTATGTGCACAATCGTAACCTTTCACATTTTAATCATTCTTATTTTTTTTTTGTTTTCACGTTTTCACTAAGCATCCTTCACCATGTGCTTTGAATCATAGGCAACAATAGGGCGCTGGAAGTTTTTCCTCATGACCTCATGACCTCATAAATCTCATTTTTTTCCTCTGCATCAGTTGTCGTCATTTGGCATTTAATGCTGCTTAGAGATCAGACGCTTAATTTCCCATAATACAACTCATTTATAAAGGAAATGACCTTAGTGTTACTTATATTTGGTGTATACAGTATTAATATTCATATTATTGCACCACTTTTAACAGCTACACTAAATTCACTAAATTCCATCTACCTACCTACCTACCAGAAACCTTTCACAGTAGAAACTGAGCCACATATTCCATTGGATCCTCACCTCAGGCACCAGAGTCAGATTAAGTTAGGTGCAGACTCTCCAGTCAGCTGATACGTAATCAATCTGCTTTGATATGTTTTGTAACTTTGACTTTCAAGATAAGGATGCATCATTCCATTGGAAAGGTCAGGAGCACATGTTAATTAACCAAGAGTGAAATGAACTAATGGGGTTATCGAGTGGCATTTAAAGAGACACCGAAAGGAAAGAACCATCAAAGTGTTACTTCTGTTAATCCAGTTCCAGTAACATTCACAAGTTTAATGATATGTACTATACCAGTCAAACAATGTTCTCTTGACTGGTAATGTTCATCTGTACACTGTTCATGCAAGAGAAGCACCTGTTACAAGTCCAAGGCTCCGCTCTTTTGTTTATATAAAGTTTATATATATTTGTGTGTGTGTGTATATTGTGTGTCCCACAAGAGTCATCAGGTTCATAATTTGATTTGAACTTCATCATCATTCTTTTGAGAAAATGATATTTTCTGTTCTGTTTCTGTTCTGTTTTTCTTCCATTATTTTGTGTTATATGATTTTGTCTAAATCATTGTCATCACATTGCATCAAACCCTGACAGATTTGGGTTCCCTTTTGAACTTCAGTGAGTGCAGTAGAAGCATTATATTTCTATTAAATGCTGCTGACTTCACTGTTCTTAGTATTTCTGTGACCTCAGATTCAATATTAGAGACCCTTGCGACACTCTCAATTATATTTTGTATGATAAAGTTGTCTGGTTCTTTGTTCTGTGACAAACTCTTGTATTGTTTCATCCAAGTAAAATGGAACTGGGTTACCGGAGTCATGGAAGCAAAGATTGTCCACTTACTATCTTGTGCTTGAAGTCAAGCACATTTAGTTGTTAATTGTTTTGTTTGGTTGGGGTTCACCTTAATGATGCTAAAATAAAAGTTTAAATGAGTGAATGAACTGCAAATGTACCTTAAACTGATTTACATCCACTGTTGACTGCAAACAGTGGGTGCACCACTTTGTCTGGAAATCGCTTTTCATACACCATTGTATAAGCACATGTTTACCCTCGGTGTAGAGTTTGCATGGTGTGATCGCAGGCTTTGAAGACTAACATGGCATGCAGGACACATGTCCTCAAGAGGGGGTGTAAGATATTGAGGAAACTGGCAATTTTGCAAAAGCAAACTCTCAGAGCAGCTACTGTGAACTGTTGATCCACGCTTCACTTGTAGCTCTTGTGACCCTTTGAAGCTTCTAAATGAGACTTCCAGTTTGTGGTTTTACACTGAGACATGGGGAACATGCTCCCCCACCGTTTTGTCACTCCTTTCTCCCTCCTTTGCCTTTATCTTGGTCTTTTTTCTCCTCCTCCACTACCCCCCGCCCACCCCTGTGGCCATACACGCAGGACCCTTGTTTCACCATCTGGTCCACATTGGGGACTGCCACTGTCATCTGCTGATAATTAGTGTCACCTGCACATTGCACGGTGTGATAAACACTTGGCATTAGCAGTACTTGTTTAGACCGCCTCAGAGCTGGTGGGTGGAAAAGCAAGAGAGACGACACACAAGGGATTACTTGCAGTATGAGGCATATATTCACTCCAACAGGTATAAAGAGTGTACCAGTATCTGGACTAACAAGATCCATTACTCGACCAAACATTGCTTCACCCCCTCATTCTCAGGTCAAGGCACAGGGTTTCCCCCACTCACATGTTTATATACTGAAATCATTGACCTTTGTTTGCACAGGAAATCCATCTCCTTTGCATACTGTATCTTATGATACTAAGACCAAGACAGACTAAATACTTCCCTTCAAATATTTATAATGGGATCAGGAAACCACAAGAACAAAATAGTTTAAATTGGGCCCATCAACACAAGTAGGTTGTAAGACAACTTCCAGTGTTTGAAGGTCAGGAAACCCTTTTCGCACGCTGTGGGGGCGGGTGGTCCTCAGGCAGAAAAGGTTGAGGTTCATAATGATTTAATAACACTGCGGCACAGTGTAAATCCTGCAAGATAATTTAGCTTCTAACTTCTGCTCTACATCTGCTTTTGACATTGACATTTTTTTTTAAGCATTGTGAGGAAGTTGATCACTGAAATGCGAAACATGCGCAGTGTTAAGCTTAATTTTCTGTGTTCATCTCACAGGGGCGTTTGCACGTGGCATGCAGACGCCTCTGCTGGTCCTCTGGTAATACATTAATGTTTTCGTTTTCTTGACAATTGAATGTTGAAGGGAAAATGTTCCTGATTGGAGTACCTAAACTGTCCCCAGTGACCTGAGAGCAGCTGATAATTGTGAGCGGGATAGATGTGTATATCAAATAGTTTACAAAATGAAGCCAGCTGTGTTTCCCCTGCATACTGCGGCTTCCTGACACGCACCATTAAACCTTATTAGCTACTTCCTTTAACTGAGATCCTCCTCACCCCATCTTCCACCCCTCATATTAACATTTTTCTGTTCCTCCGACTGGAAATTATTTGCTTTATTATAGAGAGTCAGCCTCTTGCAAGAGTTTTTTGACACAACATAATTAGCACTTTAGAATATAATCACGGACAAGAGCTGTGTGATTGTAGTATTTTATGCAGAAATTTCAGCAGATCACGTCCAATTCGCCACCCTTGTTTTTTTTTCTTTCTTTCTTTCTGCCACTCATGATCCCTCTGTCTGGGTTAGCTTCTCCCACAGGTCCTCTCTTCAACGTTCACAAGGCATTAGCTCTGAAATGTCTCATAAAGAATCAATTGAAAATGATCACAAAATGAAACGATTAGCACTGTGCGGCTGAGCAGATGCCAGCATACACTTTGTGTGTGGACATTATTGCTTCCTCTGCATATTACCAGAGCAGCCAAACGGGACACTTAACTGCCGTGATGTTTAGATACGACAATAATTTCTTGGACTGTGATTCAAGAATGAATAAATAAAAATAATGAGCTGAAACCCTCCATCTTCATTCACAGGTTGTGCTCTGCAAGTTGGAGCGCACCCACACTGGGCCTCTGGATCATAAATCCAGGCTTGCAGAAAAGTGAATTAATTGTTTTCTAGAGGTTATTATAAGAAGCTCCAGCTTTAATTTGCCAAGCTTTGGAGATGATATATTGAGGGGTGACGAGGCCGAGAGTGTTGATGTAAACCAAGTAATTTGTTCTTGAACCTGGGTGGTCTACCAGTGTGATAGTGTGCAGTATGTGCATGTGGCTGTAGCTGTATGACTGTTTATGTGTGAGATATATTCAGAGGAAAAAAATGGGGATGACATAAACTAGTAACCCTTGCAGCGCAGGAATGATGGAAGACAACGTACAATGCAGGAAATGTTCCTGTTGACAGTAGTGCAGCAGGGATGAAAAGTGATGACACACCAGATTATTATTGCTATCACACATTTATATCCCAATATTGCATGCATATGTGCAGTGAACTAGTTTTGACTGTTTTCATAACCCTGAACTTAGGCCTGAGATAGATAAATAAATGTAAAATGTGTCTAATAACATACATGGTCATCCTCACTCAAATCTAATTGTCTGACTATGTTTTGACCAAACTGCAGTTTAACCTCAAGTAACAGGCAGGAGTATCATTGAATGTAATTTGACGTCTCCTGGTATCAGTGGTTGGTTACAGCAGTTGACCAAACAAGGGACAGTGGACGATTACAAAGGGTGACCTTAAACTCAGGGTAGCTACAGCAGTTTATTTCAGGATCAACATGAACTGAGAAGCGGCATAAAATGTCTGTTTGAGATGAATTAAGGTTTTGGAATTTGGTGAATTACTTGTAATTAATAAATCAATTAGTAAATGAATGCATACAGAGCACATAAAATTCTCTGTTCATTAACCTACATCCATAATCTAGGACAGCTGGTCCTCCTTAAAGAACACTAAACATCTTTTATTTGACTCATCTGTTTTTTGGGATAATTTTCATTTGTCACATTGTTTCCTTACTAACTAAGTCATTTGTCAAAACTATCCTCAGCACTGGCCAGTTATATGAACTTGACCAGGCCGAGGGTCAGAGAAATATATTTCTCTCTGCCCTCTATTTCCTAAAGGAACCCCAACATGTCCTTGAAGCTCTGCAAAGTGTGATTTGTAAATGAGATAGGCACGTATCGCAGACCCTTGGTATTTCTCTTGGCGCCCTGCGATCAATTAAAGTACGACAATAATAAATGTATACATTTAGAGGGATTTCGCTCCAGTGACAAATGATTTTACCCTTGAGCTATTGACATTGTCTGGGAATAAAGCTGTGTCTGTCCCTGTTGTGTATTCTGTCTGAGGGTCTCTTCCCCTGCTCGGGGAGTCAGAGGACATGGCAGACACATATTCATCATTAACATGTGAGCATGGATGCACACACACACACACACACACACACACACATACATACATTCGCAGGTCATTTTCGCAGGTCGAACAAAAACTTTAAATCATTGTTGGTACTTATAATGGGATTTAGAGAGAAATATTTGTGTGCTTCTTTTGCAAAGGGATACGATCTTCAGACAGAGAGGTAATTGGAACCCCTGTAGTCAACTGAATGATGATTGTGAGCGCTCTTATTAAGTGGGACAAGAAAATTGAAGGCTCACTGTGGTTACATGTTCTTTGTTGTACGAGTGGCATTTTCCTCGCTCATTAATTTCACAGCTCTGCTCTCAAACATTTGTTCCATCCTCTTTCTCAACCACTATTAAAACCCTTTACTTTTTAATAAAGCTTTTTTTTATATTAGGAAAAATCTTCCAATTCCATTTTGATTTTATTCATTGCTTTGATATGCTACCAAGTTCATATGATTGATTGGTTGAGGGCAGTGATGGAGTCATAGTAATAGAAGTCATTAAGAAGGTGTGGAATCTAATATTACCAATCTGCGAGCCCCTGAAAGATCCATCAATAGGTGAAATATTTTCCAGCGGAGAAGAGGGGGACGACACATTTAACATATTTCAATAACGTAATTTTCATGTGGGGCAGGTCAGGCTGCGAGTACAAAGGGCAATAGTGTTGGAGTGTGTGAGTTGAATCGAGGTGTATGCTAAGCAAATCAATAAAACATTAAAGGCAGCGTGAGGAGAGCAGCCCATTTGGTACCTGTCTGCCAAGGGCAATGGACTAGCCACTCAGAAAAGAGAGAAGGATTGGAGTTGCTGGGCTTGAGGAATGCTCTGGCACTAATATAATTGGAAGGTAGTTGCCTTATGACTGCAAATTGGGTTTTTGCGCTTCATCAATAGACATTTTGACAAGCAGCGTCCATCACTGTGCATCTCACTGCTGCCATGCTGTGCAGAGAGAGAGAGTCCTAATAATTATATTAAATGTCTCCCCTTTAACCCACCCCCAGCAACCGGCCTTATTGTTGGACACAGAAAGCAATATGGTATAATTAGGTTTGATTGGGATAGCGATAGTGGTGTCAGCGGCGGTGCGAATGAGGGTGTTTAATATGTTTCCGCTGAGATTTACAGCTGAATGAAGTCACCATGGTGACAGGCATCTGTATCCTGTAATGTGGATACATATCACAGCACAATGACAGAGAACATGTCAGGTGCACCTGCTGTGTGTGAAAGGTGAACTTAAGAGGTTTGAACGCAGAAGTGTATCAAGTATAGATGCTGTAATGACCATGAGCAGCGTTTCCCCAATGAGTTATTAGCAACAGATATGGCAGCACAAAGGTTTTATTTGTTATTTATTATATGCGGATGACATTATCGTGTCATTGGTTCCTGCACCTCAAAACTAAGAGAGAAACAAAGCTCAACTAACAGTACAGAGCGTAAGAAATTGTTTGAACAAACACTAGCACAAACTAGCTGGAGGTTTTACACAATTCATATACGCTGCTCAGAGGGAACACCTAAACAACACAATGCAACTCCAAGTCAAACATTCATTCATTCATTCATCTTCTTCCGCTTGAAGGTCACAGTTGTGCTGGAGCTGATCCCAGCTGTCAACGGGTGAACGTTAGGGTGCACCCTGGACGAATCACCAACTCATCACAGGGCCACATGAAGGACAGACAACCATTCACGTTCATGTTCACACCTACGGGCAATTTGGAGTGGCCAATTAACCTCAGTATGCTTTTGGAGGTGGGAGGAATCTGGAGGACCCACGCTCCATATAGAAAGAGCTAGGATAGGAATTGAACCTGGGACCTTCGTCGCCCCCCATGTCAATCACTCTTCTGTGAAATCAACCTGTCCATTTAGGAACAGCAACACTGATTTTGAATCACCTGCTGTTGTGCAAATCAAACAGGTGGAAATGAGAGGCAATTAGCAAGACAACCCCTATAAAGGAGCGGTTCTGCAGGTGGCGACCAGACATTTTCTCTGCTCTCATGCTCTCTGGCTGATGTTTTGGTCACTTGTGTGTGTTTTGTCAGTGCTCTCCCCCCCAGAGGTAGCATGAGGTGATGTCCACAACGCATAGAAATTGTTCAGGTAGTGCAGCTCATCCAGGATGGCACATAAATGCGAGGTGTGGCAAGAAGGTTTGACAACCCAAAAAAATGACCTCCAGTAGGCTAGTAATATGCATTTTTCTGCTCAACTGTCAGTAACAGACTCCATGAGGGTGGTATGAGGGCCTGATGTCCACAGGTGGGGCTTGTGCTTACAGCCCAGCACCATACAGAGTGATTGGCATTTGCCAGAGATCACCAAGATTGGCAGATCTGCCATTGGCGCCCTGTGCTCTTCACACTGAGCACATGTGACAACCTGGAGTCTGGAGATGCCGTGGAGAACGTTTTGCTGCCTGCAACGTCCTCCAGCATTACCGGTGGTATCCACCGCTGAAAAGGATGGAATTCAGTAGACGTGCAACCTCTGTGGCCTCGATTGTAGTGCAGCAAAACATAATGTACATTGGCTGCAAATGCCAGGCATTCACTGTTGCTCCACTATCATCGTCGTTATGGTTCCCTCCATACCCAAAGGTGAATCCAGGACTGAATGTGACACGATAACACAGCAGGGTGAAGAAATTTGGGCTCATTAAAAAGGATTGTAATAGCATAGTGTAACCCCTGCACTAAACGGATAATAAACGAGTTACTCAGAGTGTGCAGGTTTTGACATGTCAAGTGTGTCTTACATAACTTAACCTAGACATACCTTTGCACCAAGGATGGACCGTGCCTCTAAGTATTGCTTTCTTGTTTATGAGTTTGTCATGTTGTTACACAACGACTGAAATCAGAAAAAAAAATCCATTCGTTTTATTTTGGGCTTAGCCACACATTGTCTCAAGTGCCACAAACCCCCCACGTCTTTATCTGCTTCTTATAAACACCCAACTATACAAATAAAACAGGAAGTGTATGACAGAAAACTCTGTTTGGTGTACGGTTTGATGTGTCATCACATTCGGATCGTGCATGTATCTGTCCTTGTTTTTGTTTTGAAATTAAGTAAACTATTTTCTGAGAGATGTACACAGATGAGAGAATGTTTGGACTGCATCCGGTTAAGTCATGCTCACGTCTGTTATTGCAGTTACAATATCAGGCGATAATTGCATATATCATTTTCATGAGTGTGACTGTGAGTAAAACCGCCAACAGAATAACACTATTATTTGCTAAAATGGTCTTGCACTACCTCTACTCATATCCACTTCCCATCATGCATAGCTGCTGCAGGTTTCATACACTCTAAGTAGGTTCCCATGTGTGATTTTCCTTTAAATTGAATATATTGAAGGAAAAAAAGTAAAAAACAATTATCCTTGCATTTTAGAGGCATATTTCTTTAAAATTGGACAGTCCTGGGATCTGTAATAAACTTAAGTGCTGGAATGAAGAAAAAGCTCCTTTTAAAGCTGTCTACCTTGGGGAGTGTGCCACTGGAAAACCTCTGGCTCTCTTTAATACATCAAAGCAGTAAATTAATCCTGAATACAGGCCATGTACAGGCGGGTAAATGAAGACAAAGTCTCTGTGCAGCAGAGCTACATGTCTCTTATTACAGGTCTTTGATAAAGTCCACTGCGAGCGTCACAAAGGGCTTTTTGGGAGGTGTAACTTATCAGTCAATGTACGAGGGGATGTATAAGGAGATGAATGGAGTTCAGAATTTAAGCAACCTGCTTCTGCTGGAAGGATCCAATATCTAAAATGTTATTTTTACATTTCATAATAACCCAAAGTCATTGTACCTCAATAGATAATTCTACATTTCCCATAAGTGCTGCAAACATGAGCAAACTGAGAAGCTACATCACCATTTGGAACAACAAATCTTTATTGTTGGCCTGAAACAAACAAAGAAAGGCAAACTATTCAGTGTTGAGGATGATTATGGTTTGGAGCGATGACTCAGGAGTGGCTGACGTCAGCATGCCAGAATTGTCACCAGCTCCTAATTGCTGTTATTATTCAGTTTAAATTTTTGCATGGGGATCAGTGGTCCAATGAGGTTTGAGCAACCCACATGGCATATAACAGAACACACAAGGATTTACTGACGCTGATGAATCTTCTGTCCTATGTTTGTGTATGTACATTATTACAAACATCCTATCATCATATTTGATAGTGTTCACCATACTGATACATTTCTTTCGTTCTGATTTCACCATATTTGATAGTGTTCTGCTTGATAGTGTTTTTGCTTTCTGGTTCATATCTATATATCCATCTATCAATCTACATGCAATATCAAAAACATAAAATTCACATATCTGACAATAACATCACATTAATCTACTTACAGACAGATGCCGTGTTTTACTGAAACATGACAAAGTGTAGTGGGGAGGCCATACCTGATGGATGATGTAAGTCATGTATATTCATGTGACAGGACTTTTTTTTTTTTTTAATTTTAAATCAAGATAGTGAAAATACACAAATCAGATCCAGTTCAGTGAGCAAAATATAAAAAAAAGTTCTTTAGTCAGACCATGAAGTAAAACAGTTCCTAAAATGAGCAAAACTCTGCAGTGTTCAATTGTATTTTCTTCTATATATTTCAGGAGCTTATAGTAAACAAGCATAATTAATTCCTTTATAATTATAATTTATAATTATTATTGGAATTATCATGTCTAAAAAAGGTACATATGTGGCTAACAGTTTTGTCAGTATTAACTATGCCTTACAGTACTTACTATAGATTGTTACAGCTATAATTATATATCCTAATTTGCTGCAGAGGAGTTGGCCGCGACCAGGAGAACAGCCATGAACTTGCTTTCAATGTGGATAAGGTGCTTCTGCAGAGTGCCCATGAGAATTACATTTTCCACTATGAATGAGGGTTAGTCTTGATGGGAAAGCTGTCAACAGTCACATGGGGAAGGTTGTGGCCAGACTCAGCACTGCTGACCACTCTTCTATAAGGCTGCTCAAACAAACTGATTATAGACCGTGTCCTTCTGAGGGAACCAAGTGTTCCCGACCAGCATCTGCACAAAAGGCTGACCAAGATGCTCCAGAGCTGCTAAAAACAGCTACCTGGCTGTGCAGCTATAATTGAATGTGTAAATAAGATTAATGATTGCATCATTATACACTATACTGTATATTGTTTTACTGTATACTATAACACAGTATCATGTCCTGTTTTACACAAATATATTACCTACACAGACTCAGGGAGAGCATGCAAGGTCCATACAGAAATACGCCCAGGCCAGGAATCAAACCAGGGTCCTTCTCACTCCAACCTCTGCCTCACTGTGTCGCCCATGTTTTAACTTAATTTTCCACACACAGTTCGTTTCAGAGTGTATTTATCTGTCATTTTTCACGGACTTGGGCCACTGAAGTGACATCTTTTACTGTCTACAGGCCCAGAGGACGGTAGAACCCCCCTCCAGAGATGACTTCCCTTTGATAGCTCACTCTGAAAGCTTCCTGTTTTTCCACTTAGTGCGGTTTGACAACATCATCACAGAGACCATTGATCTGTTTGCTTGACTCTGCATTATTAAGATGACAATTTGGTGCGTGGGTGTGCGCCTGTGTGTGTCCCAACTGTAATGCATGTCTTGGATCCATTATAACCCGATTAGATTCCCCTTCTCCTGGAAGCGCTGCTCTGTGACAGAGAGCATAATCTTTAATGGAATTTGTGTGAAATTAAATTATACAAGCATCAATAAACATAACATAATTCAGAAGAGTAAATGGGCTTGATTTATTGGATGGGCAGGCGTAATGGCACCGATGTGTACAGAATGAAGATGTCACAGAGACAGAACTGAAATAGCAGCGGACAAATACATCAGCAGTGTGTGTGTGCGTGTGGCTGTAGCACGTGTGACCATGTGTGACACTTGAAATGTTAACGGTGAGCTACCAGAGATATCTTCACTGTTCTCTTATTTGTGTGTGTGTGTGTGTGTCTGTCTGTGTGGAGGCAAGGATTCAGAACAGCAGGAAACTGGCAGATTCTTCATCCACATGAGTGGGTAAAGAAAGTTCAACCTTTTATTAGAGAAGACTATAATTTAATGGGCAGGGTGGACTGAAAATGCGGCGAAGACAGAGGGAGGGTGAAACAGGGAGCGAGAGGAAGACACAGATTAGATTGAGAGACAGATGAAAAGATAGCAAGCAAGCGATAGTCAGTCAGATGTGTGTGGGGGGGGGAGCTAAGGTGAAAACATATTGAGGGATGGGGTTCGGAGGATGTGTGTGTGTGGCACTTTATAAGGACGATGTGATGGAGCACGTCTGCAGCTGTAACAGTCAAGTGTCTGATGAGGTTGTCATTTTGCGTCTAAACCTTTTCGGGGGAGATTTCCTGCTGTTTTTTTTTTTTTTTTTTCTTTTTTTATAATAATGGAAAATGATCTGCTTCACTAGAGCAGATAAATAGTGTCAAACACAGCTGGGACAGAGGTCCCTGACTGGCCACCACAGAGCTAAATTGATGGTTGTAGCTGCAAAGGAGACGGGGAAAAAGCCCCCTCGTTCTACTGTATGACATGAATAGACTTCTAGGTGTTGCCTTTTTTTCTTTTGGCTCTGTCATTTCGGTGATGAGCCACAGTCAGAAGCCGGGCAGCGCAGATGTAAAGTGTGTAGAGAGAGAGCGACATGAAAGCACAGTGGTGCCTTTCAATTCAGTCATTGATTCTTTGGTTCTATTCAATGGTTCTATTTTTCAGTCAGCTTGTGTGCATGGTAAAGGCTGTTGACTTTGTGTGAAGGATTATGTCATAGTCAGACACGGGCACACACACACACTCACACACACACACATACAAAAGCCAGAAAGGGGCTGTTAAAAACATATGTCACTGTCAGTTTTTTCCTCCTCCTCCCAGAAGGCCTGACTGTTTTTGAAAGATATATACTGTCCACAAAAGCCCTTTATCGTGGCAGATAAAAGCAGGTGGAATGAGAGGAAAAGAAAAGCTACTGACTTTATACTAACCCCACCTCCATCACACACACACCTTCAACATCCAAGCACCAAATTTGTGGCTGTAGTAGGAAGGTAATTTACAGTATAATCTGTTGGGTTTTTTTTAACTAGTAATAACATTTTCTGATCATGAGCACAATGAGAGGGTTGTTGAGGCTGTTACACTATTGTTTTTTTATGTGAAAATGCTATAGAGGTGGTGTTTATGACCAGCTGCCTCCACTCCAGGATTTACTAACACAGCCCCCCCCCCACACACACACACACACACACTCTTCAGCGTTATCTGGAGAAAAGACAGTTATAAATATCAGCAATATAAAAGGTCAACAAAGGTCAATTGGCAAGGAAGATCTGCTGTCATAATTTGTTTAAGGACCTGCATCCAATAGCTGCTTAGGGGATAGTCGATGTGTTGGGGGTTGAAACACAAACAGTTCCTCATTCAGTGAAGTGAAATCACTCTTCTTTAATTCAGTCATAGGTAATGGAACTGACTTGGCAATAAAGTATATTTTTTCCAGAATATCGTAATTTGAACCTTAATGTCCTACAGGTGATTTTAATGGTAATAGTTTTTTTCAGAGTTTATCACCTTTAGACATCTTTACAGTTATCAAACTTCAGGTAAAAAATAAAAATTGCTTCATTGGACATTACTTCCACGTCAGTCCCCGTCCTGACGCCTCAGCAGTCAACCAACATCAAAATGGTCCTAACTGTCCACAGTTCAGCTGGACTCAGCTGGTTCCCCTGTCTGCCTTCAGCCACCATAATTTAGGACAGTGCTGAACACTATATATTTAAAGTTAAGATGTACCTTTCTTTTCATTATCTGCTGATTACTTGCTTGAGTGTTTATTCTTTGGTCATTTTACTGTTCTTGTTTCATTACGTACTGAACAATTTTACTGTTAATCGTTTCACCCAGTTTGTTTGATTCCGGAGGTTATATTGATATTGATATTGTACATTTGTTACAGCCGGCTGTTTATGTGTCTGTTGGTCAGGAAGAAAGGACAGCTCAGAGATGCAGATGCCTCATCAGGAGACCTATAGAAATGTATGCCATTTTAATTATTTAAAAGGCTGAGCAGGCTCAGAAGCTTTACCAATAAAGTCAATCAGAGATGAGGGGGGTGTTTTCTCTGTTTCCGGGGAGAAATGTGATAAAGAAGAGGCCTTTTGTCTGCCAGCCTCTGGACCCTCCTCGCCACGTTCATTGGTGACTGATGGATGGGTCCGCAATTCCCGCGCCTGAATCCCAATAAACACACAAACACACATCCTCCCCCCTCAGCTCCGTTGTACCCCTGGACAGGTGATACGAGTGTATATTTATTTATTTCCTTTAATACTCTTCTTTATCTCCTTCATTGTTAGCAGGCCTGTGAGATTGATCAATATTTAATTTTCTGGGAGAAAGAATCAGGGCCACAGTGACACTCAGGAAATTTTCCTCCACACACAACCTTCAATCTCTCATCCTGTTCCTCATCCTCCCCTCATTCCTTGTCTCACCCTTTTCCTCTGCTTCCCCAACATCTTCTCTTTTACAAATTCCCCCGCTACTCAGTTAACCACTTTCAACATGCTGAACAAAAGTGCCTCTCAGCTCTGATCTCGCTGGCAAGTGGAGGAGCGAAGGGCTGATAACCTCTAATGTAATGAAGGATCATAAAGGGAGTTGCTGTGCCCTCTTGCAGGAAGGCCCGGCTATGAACAGCGCCCTTTGGTGACCCCTGACCCCATATTGTCATTTGCCAGTGGTTGGAGATGCCCTGTAATGACGCAGCAGTCTAATCAATGGATCATTTTTCACTTTGGAGCACGGGAGGTCTTCCTGTGTGCTCGGAGCAGAGAAGAGGAAGGGAGACAGCACTGAAGACACAACTGTCCATTTTCTTTTCACATTTACATTTGGGAGATTCGGACGCTTTGATGGGCTTAAGCCATCTGTGGACAACCTTGCATTGGACGCCGTCAAAATAAAGGATGAGCAGACAAAATGTTGTATTGGTTGGAAAATGAGAAAAGGCCCTGCCAATAGAGCCTTGAGACAATTGCTTAGTCAGGTTCAACTAATCATGTCTTTTTGTCGATGTATTTGCAACGAGCAGACCATCATTACTGACACAAGCCATTATTGTTTTGACCTTAGAGTCTCTTTTTAATTAACCCATTCCTGTGATTTAACACTGACAGGTTTTGTTTTTTTAAATGCAAATTCTTTGATATGAAGATGCTGGAAATGAACCAATAACTGTGTAAAAGGTTTTTGCTGTTGAAGCATCAGATGCTGTAATTGTGCTGAGGAATGTAAATGGACTACTCTCACAGTTACTTAAAAAAGATGAAGCGTCCCCTCTGTCATTATCAGTGCTGCTGTACAGTAGATGATCATAAAAGGCGAGCTGATAGTTTTGACTGTAGGCCATCAGGGCGTTCTGTCCAGATAGAGGGCAGTGCCACCGTGGCGCTCATTAGGCCCCCCCTTCCCGGTGCTGTTCTTGGTAATTGCCTCCAGAAGGGTGCAGGAATTTTCTCTGCACATGCTGTTGGTTTCCCGAGTCCTACTGAGCAGTCAGGAATCAAAAATTCCATTCACGGCCAGGACAAATTACACAATGTGAATTGTTCCTGTCTACCGTTGCTTTGACATTTCTAAAGGCAAATGATAACACTTTATCAGGAGAGTTAACTATTTTCAAAGGGCTGTTACAGCAGACAGTTTTAGCTCAGTCTATCTGTGATCCTCATAGCTGACTTGATAGCGCTGTGTAGCATATGGTCTCTGAGGATTTAGGGCAGGTGTCATTGTTAATGCTGGAGCCCTTGCAGCATCTTTTAAGGGGACTTCAGTGGTCACACAGACTTTTTTTTAAAAAATGTATTCAAAGTCTTTCTACTCAGTCTCATCAGAAACCACTGACATTTCATTATAATATTAAATGTATTTATTAAATGAATTATAAATTGGATTAATGCTTATGGATGAAGGTATTACATTATGAGTTTTGCTCACGGGGTGAATATACTGTATATACTGTATATTTCTGTCTTTGATACAACATGTAAGTGACTAACTAGGACTATTAGCCATTAGGTACAGAACAGTTTTGTTCTCTTCTACTTTGTTCTTACATGTGAATGTGAATACATCATCATATCCTTCAAGTCCATCCTGAAGGTGGATTCCGGCAAATCCAAGCTTAATAACAGCCTGTTTTTTTGTTTTTTTTTTTTTTTTCGTGCAGCTGGTTTTGGCGGTTTGGAGCAGTTTCACTTTAGCCTATGTACCCATGTTGAAATAAGTAAATTATTATATAAATTGTAATAAATTAACCTCCCATATATCACATCTATATATATATAATATATATAGATGTGATATAGAGGCAATAGGAGCGGGGCAGAAGAGTTTGACTCGAAGTGAAGGAAAGAAATGTGATACAGCATGAAACACGGTGGCCTCATTACCAGAGTGAAGGAGACTTCCCCTGCTGGACACAAAGAATATTAAATCATAATGGTGTCTTGACAGCTCACCCCTTTTCCTTCTTCAGATATCATTATGTAATTCTCAAAGGCCACTGCACACAGCTTTGCAGCTTTACAAGATGTTATGACCCCTTAAATAGTGGCATTTTAAAGTATTCCTCTCCTGCGCAGTGGCCCATAGAGGCCTAGATCTTGCAGCGGATTATCAAAGTTAACAGGAGTTTAATGGGTCCAGAGAGACTGGTAAAGACCCTGCCAGGACCAGGTAGTGCCATTCTCCTGCAGCCCCCTTCTTTAATGCAGTCAGGCTGCACATCCAAGCCCCAGCTAAATGATAAACAGATGGCCGCTGACAAATATAGCCAGACCAAGTTCAAACTTCAGAGGGACCCCAAAACAAAATCATAGGGTATTAAGAGGAGACACAATTTCCAGGTCAAAACGAAATCATATCCCTTCATTGTGCAAATTGAAAATTAACCTGTGGTGGTGAAGAATCATTCATAGCTGATGTTTCACATGCACAGCAGGAATTTTCACTGTGGCAGTCAAAGATGTGGGGAAAAAACGATGGTGATGAATTTGGATTATTCTTTCGATTGTGGGGGGGTTTAACCGTCATCTTGCTTCCATTTTTAAAACTTCCAACAGCCCCCCCAAATTACTCGTTGTTGTTGTTTTTCTTTGACTATGTGCAGTTTAAAAGAAAAAAAAAAGTCTTTTCCTGGCACCTTTGACCTTCGATCAAGTCTATTCTGCGTGGCCATGAGGTACAGTAAGTTTGAAAAACAAAATGCCACTCATTTTTCATAGAATTATGAAATCCAAAACCATATGAGTCTCTGTATTTTTCTCCTGGATTAATACATTTTTACAAATAGGGCTGGCCTCTTTTCGCTGTTCCTGGAGCATTAATCCATGCCCTAAACCCCCTCTGCAAGAACAGGCTTATGATCCTAACCTTGTCATATTCAGCAGCTGTCAGCGAAATGGCCAGTAGACCGGGCCAAGCTGGTAAAGTGGCCTATTCATTATCCTAATCTCATTAGTTAAGATCTGTTAAGTAGAGATTGGTTTTAATGCATGCTTTTCCCTTTTAATTATTGACCATAAATACATTGGAGTGCATTAGAGGTCGAGGGCGAAGAGCAGAGCAGCTCCTAATAGATTATGGGACAAGCACATTATCTAAATGTACATATCTAACTAATCATCCATCAGCCATGTGAGCTTTGTGACATCAATTGCAGTCTGACGTTTGCTGTGACCTCTCATGGGCTCAGTCGAATAAAGGTCTGGAAAGGTCGGATATCAAGAGTGTAATAAGGCCTGAGAAAGGGCGCCCACATAGAGATTAGGGCTGCACTGTGTTTTTTAGTTCGTTTTATGAATCGAGATTATCTCTAAATTGCGCCATTGTTAATCATATTACAGATTAAATAATTTGGAGGATTAGTTTGGAATACGTGTGTTCTCTGATGTCTCCTGTCTCTCCTTCTCTTTTCACGATTATTTTCTCTCAAACACAAACACTTGTTCTCTCAGCAACGACGGCGCACCAATCACCACACAGAGGGGCTCTTCTACAGCTGTGAGAGGCTATTGTGTAACACGAGAGCAAGGCCACGCTCCTTAGAAGTATCATCCCAGCCAAGGATCCACCTGTCCAGAGTGTCTTTTTCCAACCATTATTCCTAAGTAGTGCGCCTGAGCAATATTCTATTTGTTGTCCTAAGTAACATTCCTACTGTTAAAAACGACATTATCACTACTGCTATTACCATGTCTAATTATTCTTCATTTATTATTCCTCTGTTTAGTTTCACCTCTGTGGGGTGTTATTTTTGCCCCACATCCCAATGTCCCTGGGTCAGGTGGACCCACACTGCCTAACAAATTGTTACAGATAAGACAAGGCTTAAACAGCAAAAGACAAAAAGCAAAATGAATAAATAGAAAAGAAATCCATAATAAACATCCAGTAAAGTTAAAGAAACTACAATATTTCAAACCGAGATATTGAATGTAGGATCATCAGACTGACCAAGGTTTAGTTGCATGCTTTAATAGGCACCAGTTATGAATTATCAATACAACATTGTAAGAATTTATCATCATTTATATATGTATTGTCAATATACAGTCGCATTGTCATCACCTATACATGCAACATCTACTGCAGGTCTGTCCTTTGCAGGGAAAGGGAGCCATCTTCCAAATCTTCCTGAGTTTTCTGCCATTTTCTCTGTTAAAATAAATTGAAATTGAAACTGAATTTAATTCAGCTGTGAGGCAGTTATGCAGAGATGTTGCATTGTACATACATACAAACTATATATACTGTATATATCAGGTTGAGGATGAATCTTGTAATGTTTTCTGTTGATGTGAAAGAACAGACAATCACCCTACTATTGAATCGAGCATCTGTTGACCTGCCCAGGACAATCATCTTCTTATTCCGTAACTCTTTATCTGGATATGGAGAAGAACTATTAGCTACTACCAGCACTTACTAGCACGCCGCGTTTTTGTGTGACGTATGTGCCATACTGTTGTGCAGAATGTGGATTCTGTTTTTACATGGGCAGCAAGTCAGCTGTTGGAAGGATTGCTAGCAACAAAACCCATTCACTTCTATATTCTTTTCTAATGCTAAATAAAGGGGATGCATTTATTCCATCCAATTAGCCGTTGTATGTATAACAACATGTGGATATTGTGTGTAGAACTGGTGCATCATTATCAGGCTCCTTCCATATATTACGTCCTAATGCAGCCCAGCCAATTATTGCATGGCTAACATGTATGGATGGATGTCAGCAAGCGCGAGTCATAACAGTCGTATTGAATTGGACCATATTAGCAGGTCAATAAGAGCCCTGGGCAGGTTTATTTAATTAAACTAGAGTACCTTCCCTGGAGTAAGTACAGACTATATCTCATAATCATAACAATGGTGAAAATAATGAACAGGTCAAAGTAATATCCCTTTGTGGCTTGTCATTGGTAATCACGCTGGTAAATTATCGTCAGGCGATGCGTATTCATGCTGTGCCTGCAGCGTTGATTATATTGGCTTTTCTGTGGGTAAGGCATAAAACAATAAATGCAGTATAAAATATATTTTTGTTCTGTTCTTTTGAAACATAAATGAGAAATGTGTGTTGATTTCAAAGGGTGGGTGCTGACACGGTGATACAGACAGAGTAAAATGATGCCCTGGAGCGTTAAATGTTCATATCTCCCATGAAAGAACGCTACAAACAAAAACGATTTCCTCTCCTTATGTTCTGAGTTAATGAACTATCCCAGTCAAAGCAAGCTCGTCATTTAGCATTTGTCTTGAAATAAGTAAATACATAAATGAGTGAGCTTAATGTTTGTGTTTTACACCCCAAAAACTAATTGATACCAGACAGCAATATAATTAATTTGGAAATGTTATTTAGACAGAATTTACATATAAATCTGTTTTGTGTCTAAATAAATTAATAATACAAATACACTATTGTCATAAATAGTGCCCTCAAGACTGCAATTTACAATTCAAATTTTGAATTGGTCTCAAGAACGAGTTCTACTTGACCTTTAAAAGTGTTTGGGCCCCAGTTGAGTTAATGCACATCTGAGGAGTTTCCTTCGGCGACATGTAACTGCATGAGACTTTGCATGCCTGCATGACTTTTTCACGTGACGAAGGCAGTAAATGCTATGTCCGTCTGTCTATTTGTCCCTGTTGCTCCCTTTGTTTCACCCCAACTGGTCGAGGCAGAAGACCGTTCACAAGTAGTGTTGGATCTGCTCGAGGTTTCTGTGTCTTGTCACAGAGTTTCCGTTTTCAAGATGTGCATAAATGTCTGCCGAATGCACTAATGATTGCTACTAATTACAAGTGCACACAAAAATGACATACTTTAATTTGGGCAGAATGAACTTGATAGTTTTATATATAGTATGAAGATTAAAGAGGAACACTGGCTGGATCGTTTGAAGTGATGCAAATGTGTCTTGTCACAGCCACACGGTGGCAGCAAAGTGGCGGAAGTGGGTGAAGTTGCACGTCTCTGCAAACGTTTTCAGCGCAGCAGTGCGTGTGTTTGGATGAGCATCTCATGAATGACAGTGTGCTGATGTGACCCGTGCTAATGAAGGCTGTGTGTGTGACTCACAGACTGACATAGGACAAGAAAAAGACCCTCTTCCCTCTCAGCGTCTCAGTTTATCGGCCTTTAAATAACCCTGCATATCCTGCTGCATGTTTATTAGTCATGTATCAGACCAGCAGCTGATGGACGCGGATGCTCATTACCAGTTAGTGTTGCTTCAGAAGAGACCAATCTGTGCACTGTGAGGGTCGTCACTCAAGCAAACAGGCCTGACAGCAGCATAAGTTGAGCCTGAAAGGAAGTGTTCCACATTATATTTAAGTGAACAACAAAGCAGCTTTAACTGAAAGAAAAACATCCATGATCAGACATGAAGTATCCTCCCATGCAGGCTTTTCCTGCCCACCCTTGACCTTTCTTTTACCCACCTCTCCAGCTATTTCCTGAGTCGTTTAGGTTACTGCACATCTGCATACACAGTACGCACAAACACACCCTTTTTTTTACTGAGATATCTGATATTTCTGGCAAAACTGTAAAGTGCCAGACTTTCTCTCTCTCTCTCTCTCTCTCTCCTCCCTCGTGTATGACATCACCATGTCTGCTTTGGATTAAAAGACACAAAACGTCACGACAGGAAAAAATGAGCAAAATATTTGAATTTCAGTCCCTATCACGTTTCGTTTCTTTCGCACAGACTGCATGTGTGGAATGCGACTTAGGCCTGGGAGCTGGGCAGAGAGGAGGGAACACTTTGTCCAGGGTCTGATACATGTCTACAGCAGCAGGTGCTCTTTATAAATGCTGCTTTGGTCATTTCTATTCACTGAACTGTGAGAGAGGGTACAAAGGACGTCAGACTTGAACCAAATTCAAATAAAGTGAGACAATGAGTGATTATATTACCATTCACTGATCAAAGAAGAAAGTCATGAAGGAATAGCACTTACTGTGTTTTAATGTTCTCCACTAGATGGTGCAAAACTCACACTGTTTCTTTTCAGACCTTGAGTGTTTGTATATACATACACGTATAATCAGACTTCAGAAACCTGGTTGTATGATGGTGTATTCACTTTGTAATGTGTCATAGATGTTAATATGTTAATGTCATATATGTGTCATATATGTATATCCATGCTAACAATGAGGAAATGTGACATGGTTCATTTCAGCAACTTTGAATGAACAACATTGCCTTTAAAATACAAAAATGTTCTTTGAGGTTTGTAAAATTCATTCATTCTTTTTTATTAGTAGTATTATTTCCAATACAGGTTAGAGTGCAGAAAGTATACGATGTCTTTTTCGAAGTATGAATATAGTGCAATACATATGTAGCCCAGCAGATAGCAGCAACAACCCAATAATGTCACCCGGTGAAGAAATGACCAGGACCACCCTTGACCCGTATTAATTTAAACACCATTTACCAATAACATTGGCTATGTAACAAACATATGAATCAGTTTCTGGAACACACACACACACAAATCAACACACAGAACGGGGTCTTTAAGTATTAAACCTAAATGGTCTATGGGTTATAAAGTCTGCAGTTTGTTCTGAATATTTGGCTCATGTGATGATAAGAAAATACATCCAGAAGTAATTTTCCTAATTCAAGATCAGATTTCTGTAAAACCTACAAGGGGACACCGCACTGATGCATTCTGACTGCAGGCAGATTCCAACCAGTGCTGAGGTGGGAAATCTCGTCTGTCTGTCTGGAGGTCTCCCTACTCATGGCCTCGCATGGCTTTCTGGGAAGTGTGGGATGTCGAGGCACTGAGTCACTCTGGATGTTGGGTCAGGGTGGTTTCAGACAGTTGGAAATGAATTATGCGGAGGGGCCAGCGTGGAGAGTGTTTTTTCTCAGCCAAGCAAGCAGGGATTCCCTCTGACAAGACCTGAGCTTTATTTTCTGACAGAGAGAAGTGGGTTGGGAGAAACGGGGTGTGTGTGGGTGTGTGTGTGTGGGGGGGTGATGATGTGTGAAATTATATTGTCCAGATGTATTTACACATCTAACCACAATCTGAGAGAATAGAGGACCATTATATCTGGTGACAAAGCCTTCTTGACGGGTGAGCACAGATGTGCACCATGTACAGTAAATAACTGTCGATATGTTCATACATTTTCTCGTGCACATGTGTGCATTTCTCGGATTTGCTTGTGCATTTTCCAACGCTCGCTGATTTTCTTTTACTGGACAGTGATTATGTGCCCAGGCGGTTTCCCAGAAGCCAAAGCAGTGGCAAGATTGTGACACATTGGAGCTACTGAGTAATACTGCCTCCTGCTGCCACGGCTGACAAGCTAACAAACCATGAAGACATGCAGGCTTTCACAATCCTATAACTTTGTTGGGGGGAGTTTGTGTGTGTGTGTAGGTTGATCACATCATGGAAGATTCTGTAGCATATGAGTGCTGTGAAAAAAACAAATGGTGCTCCCTCAAAGTAAACTGTGGATAATACACTCTTCCAAATACAAGGTAAACAAACTGTATGATTGTATTGTATGTATGGTGAACTTTATCTATGCACACAGAAATGACCGCAACGCTGGCCAAGCCCTGTTAGAAAACATCAGAGTATACATAGTAATACCAGCACGGAGTGCACACTGTGCGGTGACCATTGAAAGTAAATGCTAACACTGGACAGCAGCCTGGACAGGGCAGCAGGAGACATCCTGTTTATTGTCTGAACGTAGAGAAACGTGCGCCGCAGTTCTTTCCTGAACATTTCATTAATCACTCCCTCGTAGTCCAATCCATTGGAAATTGTGAGTCATCACATTTTGAGTCACTCTGCAAAGCAAAATGTGATAACGTTTTAACTGAAAAATGTTGTTTTCCCCCACTAGGAGCAAATATGACTAACATTGGCAGCCGAAACTCAGAAACAAACAAAAAAGAAGTCCCATGATGAGAATATTGTAATTTGACAGCTGAAACTATTACTTACTCAGATTTTGTTTTTACAATAAACTATGCAAGTTATCAGCAGGAGCAGCAGCCAGTTTTCCTACTCGAGTGTGTTTCCTGGAGAGGGATCCCTCATTACGCGATTATACTATTTGGTTTCAGCGCAGAGGTCCCAAACTGCAGCATCAGGGTATTCCTCCTGCCTGGGATCAGTGTCTGAGGTCAGGAACACCACTGTAGGATTCAAGTGAAAAACACACCACCTGATCAGGTTTCCAGAGGCCGTAGAGACACTTAAGTCTGTGTGGTGTGAGAGAAGAGAACAACAAGACAGCAGCACGTCCTCCCCTTGTGGTGCATTTTAACCTGAAATGTGTTTGAATGGTGTATACACTCTTGTGACTTGTGTGAATACAACACTCTCTAATTGCATGCTCTACAAATGTGTGTGCAGTTGCTGTTAAACTTTGTAAAAGCAGAAAATAGCCTGGTGCAATCGACACACAGATAACGTTAAGACTTGAAGGTCAAACTGAAGAATCTTATTTCCCTCATGTGATCCATTCTCGCTGCAGTCGTATCGGTGCCAGATGGGGGTGAATCAAAGGCAAGGTGTGACTAACACAATGTGAATCACAACATTTTTTAACAAGGATTTGTTTGCTCTGTTGCTGTGAGCACATTTCAAACAAACTTCATAACCAAACAGAAGGATAACCATGTCTTCACTCAATCAATTGTTTCATAATTATCTTATATTGGTAATGACACCAATACTTTCAAACATGCATTTGTTCAGAATGCATGTGAATGTTTAATGTTGTTAAACTGAAGAGGATTATCCAATAATTTTGCTATATCACCTTAAAATGGACCCAGTGGACGTGTTCAATCGCAGGTAAATCACTTGAATGAAAGAATGAGTCCAAAATGAAAGAGGAATGGATGTAAACTCTCTTCCAGGACACTTCTCCATTTCGTTCTCATTCTCTCAGTAAACTGTGGTTTCAAGGGCCTCTGGGGTTTATCAGCCATTTTACTTGTCCATTCCTTAAATGTTAATTTATGAATCCACTATCCACCAGGCAGGAAGATGGAAAGTTAAAACGCTCCCAAAAATAGATTTATTCACATTTCACCTATTATACAAATTTTCAGCTGCTCTTAAGTGCTTTGTTAGGATTGAATTATTTGGTTTATATTGGGCCCGTTCCAACTTGAGAACTCAAGATATTCCAGTTTATCATACTGCATCTGTAGTGATATGCTACTTAGTCTTCTTCTTGTTCTGAATATTTCTGTGTGATCCCCCACATCAAAAGACAACAAATTAGCTTCAGAATTATTCAAGTAAAAACTGTACAATTGATGGTAACTGAAGATAAATAGAGACAAAATATTTTGAAATAATCGGTCTCACACAATATTCTCGGTTAAAGAAGGTATTTACAAAATGATGCAAACATGTCTTCCACACATATGCTGATAACGTAAACCCCCCAAGTCACACCAGTAAAAAAACAAAAACAACAACAAAAAAACCCATCCCTGCCAGCCGGACAGCTGCCATGGTGTTTCCAAGCAACTCACACAAACATCAGGAAACAGAGGAGGGGATCCCATCGGAGGGTCCATAAAAATGGAAGGCACTGACTTTTGAAAAAGAGGACGAACACAGAAGTTGATCCTACGGTTGACCCCATCACGTAAATGTCCAGCAGAGGTTCTGTTTTCTTGAGAACCACTGTCAGACTGATTTTGGCCTCAGTGTGACTTGCTGCAGGATAATCTGGGTTCAAGCGATCCATCATTTTATCGGCCTACATGTCATTACCAACACCAAGGGAATGATGCGCCTCGAGCTCTCATTGTGTACGCATAGAGGCCCTGAACATAACCACTGAAAGGTACATACTTCCTCTGGCATCTTTATGTTGACAGTCGGGTAAAAATCATACTTATATTGCACGTTAGACTCAAACTCCAGTGGTAAAGAATGCAGTACATTAACCTGATGGCTGCGTTCCTGCGTCAACTTGTCCCTGAAAGGTTCATGCTGTATCAGTGCCCTACTTGCCTGCAAAGTTTAAGAGAGTGCAAACTCCTCTCAAAGGGGAAACAACACGTGGACAGTTTTGTAAAGACACACCCCCTCTTTCTTCAGCATTGCACATACAGCCTTATTAAAGATAGGTTGAAATGAATGTTGGCTTCTATGTGTCCCCTCTTGACATTGATTTACAATTCTGTGTGGAATTGCGCTGTGCACATACCGACGCTGTCTGAAAGTGTGCAGTGCTGTCACTTTCACCTCCCCAGAAATATACCTGCAGGCTGTGACTATAAATTAAAATAATATTAACAACATCAACAACATTTTGGGGGTGAAATTTTAGACACCATATATCCACACAACATCACGGGGTACTTATGATCGCAGTCTGTCCTCAAAGCTCATGGAATTGATTTGAAACGTGTATAAACCAGGTTGTACATTTATTCAAAACTTCAAACTTTTTTTTTTTTCTGTTCTTAGTTTAGGTTTGTTTTTTTGTTTTTTTTTGGTCATGTCCCTTTAGTAATACAATAAATGATGAATACAGCCACCAGTTTAACTAACCTTATCCTCCACCTTTGGGACATAATAATAATAATAAACATAATAATATACACAATTTCACGTGAGCATTTAATGGAACATGATGCATTATTTGTCAGTTGTGTACAAATGTCAAGTGCCATGGACAAATGATTCAAAATCTATGTATGTTTCTACCATTCTAGGTAAAGAAAGGTTGGAAGATCTGATCATATTGGGCTGTGAAATTGGAGATTACAACTCCTCACATTAAACAACAAAACAAAAAAGTCTACAAATGCTCCAACAAAACTGAGACTTCCTGAGACTTCAGGAGGTAATGGAATGGATCCCATATTTAGTCCTCATGAGTACTGGTAATATTCTTTCTTTCTTTCATCAGCTATAGCCAAAGTAACTGTTACTATTGTTGCTGTTGTACTGTGGAAGTCCCAGATACTTTGGAAAACCACAAACCTTCATGGCTGGAATCAAATCATTATCAATGAGCCTGAATGTTCCCCTGTAGATGCAACATGAACCCAAACAGATAGCAAGAGCTTGTTCTAAACTAATAGAAGTATGAATATTCTAATGTAAAGTGAATGATGAATAAAAAAAGCGACAGACAAAAATGTATAAATAATGTATCCTTTTGTAGATCTTTCTAAATACTACACACTGCTCCTTTAAATAGGGCACCAATGGAAACAGTGACTGCCAGTGACAAATCACCTCTCCATATTTAGTTGATAAAATGATTCAAGACACAGAGACACTTTTGCATTAACCAGTACTCTGGCAGTGCTGGTCAATATATTTGTATACGATTTAATGCAGCGCAGACAATCGGCAGTAAATATGGCCTTGACATATATACTTGGATGTAAATCACTGTAATGGACCAAGATGTGACGGTCATGGGCAAGAAAAATAAAAACCATCCGCCCTCGTAATCTTATAACCATTATTGGGATTGCAGGATTACACACTTGTGCAGAAGAAGAAACAGCGCTCGTATCACGGTTTTTGACCCTCTCCAGACAATGTCTTGCCTGAGTAATCATCTGTATTCAGAGTACTGTGGGAAAATGGTCTCATTGGTCTTTGACCTACAGAAAGTGTTATTGGCCACAGGTGTTGAATAAGCCCAACACGTGGGTACGATACTGTACTCACAGCGGCACGCTTACCACAACTAACAGCATCAGCAAAACTGGTCATCGAAGAAGCAACTCTGAGTGCAGTAAGAGGTCATTAGTTAAATACCAATGTGCGGTTGTTTTAACCCAACGGAGCCATATGTATTCTAGAGAATAATGGGGCAGTTTAATCATACTTTTATGATCTCTTGTGCCAATCAAGTCTGGCCTACGGGTGTATTTGTAACGTGTTTTGTCTCATCCATGTAAAAATTAATATGCTCTGTATTTGTTCATGATAAAGCAGAGTTGCATGTAATCAGCAGTAAGTGGACTACTAATATCAATCCTGTAACAATGGGACAAGACCCCGGGGACCCATTAATGAAATGTTCCTTTTGAAGGACATTGTGTAAACAGCTGTGACAGCCTGCTTCCTCTCTGCTTTCTGTTTTGCCCCACAGTCTTAGTCAATTGTCATGTGACAGTGACAGCTCTGCTCCTTTGGTTTACGAGACAGACATGTATGTTACTTCCTGTTCATAAGAGGAATCTGAAAGAAGAAGAAAAAAAAAAAACAGCGGCTAAACATACAGCAATGTCCAGACATGCCTAAGATAGCTCCAAGCAGTTCTCCATTGTGTAAGTATGTGCAGTGAAATACTAACAAAGGAAAAGAAGAAGTAGAAGAGTGTGTACAACTGGTGGTGCGTATGCGCCGCAGTCACAAATGACCGCAGCCATTCATAAGTTGCCTTCAGGAACCGCAGACTTGTTCATTCAACACGTCACCGGTCAGAGAAAAATTAAACACGTTCAGTAATTACATCTGCGGTCGCTGCTGATGTCTTAGGGTGTAACAAGAGGTGCGGCTGAGAAATTAAAGTGTATCAACAGGGTGCGCACACACAGGACTGTTTGAAGTTATTAAAGGCTGCGTGATTCAAGCTCAAAGAAAAACTTCGAAAATAGATAATAACAGTGCAGCAAGCCCTAGATGCCAGTGTGCACATTTCCCTGGATATGTCAAACCTGAATTATATGTTGTAAGATGAGAGATTTAAAACAGTGCAACTTTGAGGGAAGAGCTTTGGTTTGCAGCCTTGAAGTTGATGTGTGACAGGGATTCACCCAGAGTTGGTTACACTTCTCCTCTTGATTTATCTGTTTTGTTTGTGGCCATGGCCATATTCTAAGCTCTTTTCTTCTCTTGGTAGAATTCTTCATGCACTGAAGACCACAGTTTTGCTGCTGTCAGTTGTTAGCTGTCAATATGATTTTTGTTATATACCTCAAGTTTTGGTCCATTTACATGATTGCATGATTTCATGAAGAGTTCTTATAAACTGTTCTTGGCTGTGTCAATTTTGAGGCCAGACCACAGGTAGTAAACATTATACAGACTGGCATTAACTATAGCACCCCTACTGCAAAACCCTCTCTTGTCATTTATTATATCATCAGTGGTTAAGAATTTCAGTTATCTAACACTGATGCACCACAATGTACCACGTAAAAACAGACACAGCCGTACAAAGACAAACAAGACAAATACTAATGTGTGTGCTTTCACAATCACCTAGCCTGTCTGCAATGACTAAATACTGTAAATGCAACAACTCAATCTTTGCACACATGAAAGCAGCATGTTTCTGTTTACATGACATGATCAATGATCATTTTCTGTGAAACGTGCAAGCGGGGAGCAGGCCGCTCGTAAATCTGAGCGCGTCTCTAATGCTCTCGGCAGACATGTTGTGGCTGCTCAGTGCGTGCATTGTCACGGGTCCAGATGTAGTAGGAGCGCCATAAATTTCCACATAAGATGTCACGTCCAGAATTCGGCGGTTGAGCTATAATGTTGTTTTTAGGATTAATCACAACACAGAACTTAAATCAGAAACACTTAAGGCAAACTGGCAATGACATTGCACCCCGGGATAAGAGATTACGAGTGAGCGTTTGACAGCCATCTATAGGATGGTGGCTTCTTTTGGATATAAACATTACACACAAACCTGTTTGAGCCATCAGTGAGGACAATGTAAGACTGAAAGAGGTAAAATATTAAGAACATTTGAGTCTTCAGTGACTGCTTCGATTTGAACATCTAGTAGGTTTTGATTTCCAAAGACCAGTCTCCGTCACGATACAGTTTATGTTGGCCAGTCAACATAGTCTCGCTATGGATGTTCTTGGGTATGAAAATCGTACCTCATGTATACTTTAACTTTAGTGGAGATTTGAATTTGAACCTGAGACACAGCGAAGAGCTCATGACAGGATCCTGAAATGTTTGTTTAATGCAAAATGAGACTATTTCATACAAAAATCAAGTCTTTGGAAGTGCTACGTACTTTCATATGTTTGAGAGTTACACAGCCCTCTGGGAAAATACAAAAAGCTTTATAAATAACGTTGACACAATGTTTTATATGGAATAATGTACGATTTAAAAAAGGATCACATCTCTATGTCTTTCCAGTACATACATAATCATGTTTTGAGATTACCTTTTTAAAAAAAAAAAATGATGTTCATCCTGTGTAATGACCTGATGCTATAATGTTGGTTGCTGTAAAGGTGGTCTGAAGAGCTCTGACTATTGTTGACAGACACTGTAGCTAATGGTTCTTTACTCAGAAACACAGCATCCATCAAGATAAGGCAGCCATTTAACTGTGCCACACCACAGGGTTTTAGAGTTGTTCAACATCTAGCACAGACCAATCCTGCTGACAGTGCCAATCAGTTGTGCCTCCCCTTTTTTTCCAGCATGCGGCTTTGCATCATAATTCATTTCAAGTATGTGATACCGCTTTTTCATCTTTGAGCTCACACGTGCACATCAGCCAAGCCACAGCTGACGCCAGGGAGCTACTGTAGGCAAAGAAAACACAGCGTACTCTTTCACCACTTGCCCCACAGCCCGCTTGTCCCCAAGAGCAGGTCTGCTTCTGATTATGTGTGATCATCTTTGGGTTTGCCATCGATGCGTCAGACTTGCAGGAGTCTTGAAATCTGGCCCGCATTCAGAAACAATCAACAACTGCTTGTCTAACCCTTTTTAATTGCGCTCACAGGAGCAATCAGTGATATTCCAGTTTTCCTTATATTTAAAGTTTGCAGCAATTCATGATCACTGCCATGCACATAATATACATGTACACATAATAAAGTATTTTCTGAGTTTGTGTCACAATAAGCAATCATGTACTAATTATCTGCATTGTCATGTGTATCATTACAAATTAAAATGTGATCTAATTAAGAAGTCACTGCAATTGGCATTTTGGCGGATTTATATCAAACAAGTGTCGTCCATTTATCCTATCTGACTCTGAGTGTAATGAAGGATCTAGGCGGACAAGTATTCGTGCCACAAAGTATAACAGAAACACTGGCCACTGAAAGCAGAGAAACAAAGAAACACTGTATGTTTGTGCTGTTGTTGGTTCGGGATATTTATTTTGTTTGAAACCCTGAAACATGAGGAAAACATATGGAAGTGAAGTCAGATGTTTTGGATGATGTTCATTTAATCACATGCTAGCTAATATTCATGAGGTTGGCCGTTGTGGTCACTGTATATGATGATTGGCTAATTCTGCGGGAGTACCCCCCCCACACACACACACACAGACACACAGTTGAAGAGCTCTAAGGGAAAACATGGAGAATCAATCGCCTGATTGATATTTGGAATGTAGGTTGTGATGATGACCAGCCACAATTCATTGTTCAGACACTGCGTCGTACCACCAAAGCCTGGATACCAAAGTAACAAGACATTTATCATATTGAATTATCAATAAAATCTAATGGTGCTTGAGATTTTTTTTTGTTATTTTTGGAGTTGTCGCTGTAGTTTGTTTGTTTCAGCATTAGATTATACAATATGATCAAAGTCTTATGTCCAATGTCTTCGGCTCTCTGATGTCAGATGTATTTCTGGCTTCTTCTAAGCAGCACCATTATAAACAGTATGCACTGAATCATGGTATGGAACAGGCATAGAATTTTTATTGTGTGTGTGTGTGTGTGTGTGTGTGTGTGTGTGTGTGTGTGTGTGTGTGTGTGTTTCATTTTTAATTCCTGGCAC